>LOND01000446.1:33927-49465 GCA_014220965.1 Paragonimus kellicotti
TTGAGGTGGAGATCACTATTCACCTGAAAGTTCCTCACGTTGACTCCTTCCCATAAGCCAAAGGGAAATGTTAGCATACTTTCATGTATTAAGCACCAAACGACGGGACTCTGACCAAAGTGAGAGGTCGGGTAAACTGTCCAGCGTGGCAGTGTGAAAAACCCTATTTGGGTTGAAGTGTATCAACTATGTTATTTAATGGTGGACCGGTATGGAAGCGGTGTAACTTAAAAAATAGTGGATTTGACGCTCTGGAACATCTAGTTTAATGGTGAGAGCGAAAAGGAATTGATCAACAAACTGGGTATAATGGCTTTGATTAGTAGGCAGTAAAGTAAAAGCTGGACAGCTGATGTTTCAGTCGCAGGTTTTCTGAAAACCTAAATTAATACATCTGTATCAGCCATTTTAAGAACATCACTGTAGCACAAAAGGCAAAAGCAGCTCAAGCTACCCATAAATCCATAGCAGAATAGTAGGAACCACATGAGCGACAGCATCAAGAGTTGCGACTGGGAAACAGTTGGAGAATTGGCTAGGGAACCTGACGTTTACTTGAGTTTGCACCCGAGTAAGCCGTACATTTTTGGAAACGTTCGACGCCATAGAGGAGCACAGGGTTGCATGAAAATTCCCCGTTCAGATACAGGAACAATGATGGATAATGGTTGATTTCCTTACGGTCCATTGCATTGTTTCTGAAGATATTGTGCACGGATTGATTGGTGTTGAATGATTGCCCTACGTTTCACTATCTTCCATGAATAACCTGCATTCGTCATTTTTAATCTTGCATCAGCTAATGCTACCGTCCTCCTTACTGTTGTTCACTCTGTCCCGAAAATTTCTAAATGTCAAAATTAGACATTTTTAATTGATATTTTTCCCTGAGTAACTCGTAATTCCTATCGTTTCTTGATCCGCGAGCAGCCATCTCGCAAGACTGTTTGTAATATTCCTACTTCCTTCAGCTTGGAAAGATTTTTTGGAAATTCTTTAAATCTTTGTTACTGTTTTTTGCTGGTTACATCAATAGGTCACAACATCATGATATGTCACCCCGATTGTTTTCTGCTCGAACGTGGTTTTGTTGAACAAAACCACCATGTGATTTAAACTGTATTTCAGAAAGTAGACGATTTATGCGCACATTGAAAGCCGCGTAATTCCCTTTCTGGCCAACTTTTCCGCGTGAAATACAGTGCCTCCTCGATGGTTGTTCCAGCTTCTCACCTAAAAACAGCTGGAGGAACCTGGGCGCTCTCCATACCACACCCAACAGGTGAAAGCTGAAATCCGCGAACACACTAAACTCATGCAGTAAGTGGTCCTATTATAACTCGCGCGAAGAAATCTTCCCTTTTTAGTCTACACGTCGACTGAGAGAAATGGTACTTCAACCCCTTCTTGTGTATGCCTGCCCGTGAGACAACGTCCGAACCCTCACTATTCGGTGGCTTTATACGTGACGGCCCTGAACGGGCCCTGTATGCGACTTTCTTGAGGTATCTGACATTTAATCTTAAGACTGGTCTCTCTCGTCCGGATGTTTCAGCTTTCCCGTTTAGTGTTAACCTGTATGGTTCGACCAACCCAACCAAGGTTCACTTCAGGTTCCTCAAGTGAAAAGCCGCTAGTCGAGCAGAAGCCTCGGAAAACTTTTCAGGCTGGTAATGCGAACCGGCAACTGACCAGAGCCCAAAAACTAGCTGCGCTTTCACCTGTATCCAAAACGGGACATTGATATCACCCGAATAGCCCCAGCTAGTCAGTCTTACTGGCAACCCGTGCAGTATACTAGATCGTTCGTTAAAATACGTCATCGCTGAGCTATTTTTCCGAAATGATCTCTCCTCCTCCCAACCCCACGGCTTTCTCCCTGGTCGGTCATGATTCACAAGTGTACCTATCTTCTTGGACAGCCTTACGCATGTCAAAGAAGATAATCTTTTTTTGAAAGTGATTTTCTTCGATTTCACCGAGGTTTTCCGCCAAGTCCCACCAGATTCACTCAGAAACGTACTTGAAACTTGTGGTGGTCTAACCATCCTAATTACAACGTTCAAAAGTATGCTAACGCCAATACTGAAGGAACAACTATTGGGCGTTGAGGTGCACGCGCGAGAGAAGTCAGGTGCACAATACGGATTGGAACCATTCACGTAGGGAGACCGCTCCGAGGGATTGGGTTATTCACTTCGTACAAAAGAGACGGTGTTAGACGCTGATATAACGGAGGTCAGAAAGCTAATTCTACACACCAAGTGCGGGGCAGCTTTCATCACTGAATGTTTGGTAAAATGTGGAGGTGAATCATTAACCCCGTAATCAAGTAATCAGCTGTCAATTTATTCGAAAATGAGCGTCGAGCAAAGACACGCTAACTCTATTTCACAATCGCGGCAGCCATGTGAGTCGAAAGGATGTGTACATTCTCAGATAGGTGTATATTTGACGTTCACAACAGTGTTCATGCAGACAGAACAAAGATTATTTGTTAAAAAAATAACCGCAAATTGCAAACTTTGCAAATTAGGTGCATTCAAATAGAGATTATTAGGTGGTCTACCCCTTCACTTGATCTTGTAAATTCCAACTTGAAACTTCATCAGGTTTTTCTTCTCCCTATGTGACTTCCCGGAAGGTTTCATAAGTCACAGAGACCATTATTCTATCACTTATATGTGCAAGCGACACTGCGCGCACTATTCCTAACATCGTCCTTCTCTACCCGGGCGACCTAAATTTCCAGAATGTTAGTTGTTCCAGGTGATTGTGAAATTATTTTGATGTGGTTAAGTCCTGCTCACACAAGTGGAATCTCCATCCAAATAACAGTGAATATGCACACGTGACACCTGATGAGGACTCTGGCAACGTCTTCACTATTCACTGATTGAAAATTTATCCAGGGAAGAACCTAAATATCCAGAATTCATCCAAATTATCCCCTATCTATAAATATGAGATTGCAGTTACAGGGGGTTTCAACTCGTGGGATAATGGTGCTCTTCTGATTTTATACTTCATTTTGTTGCATCAGATCGCACTGCACATTTTTATTCGACTTGATGAAAAACACTGAAACGGCACCTTTGAATAAACTCTCTTATGCGCACTTGTTACTGCTCCCTGCAACGCCGGTGATTGATAGCCAAATAGAACGTTCCACTAATGGATTAATTCTCGGCTCCATTGAATAGCAGTATCAACCACGCATGAAACGTTTCGAATAATCTTCCAATACCACCGAGCATTTCCTGAACGTCGTTCATCCTCGGTAAGTTTAGTCTTTGGTTCCACTGATTATTTTGTATCGAGATATGTTGTAGCTTGCTCTTTTTTCCCACTGAAGCGTAATTAATCGGACTTTCCCAAGACACTTTGCGGGTATGTACGGATCCGTTGCCAGTAAATAGCAATACTCGCTGTTGAGCTGGAGCTGTTGTAACCTTGCACAACCACCAAGCCTGCTCGAAGGCTAGCAAGTTGTCACGCTTGGAGTCTTGGGCTTGACACCCGTAGTATGCGACGGCAAAGCGATGGTCCATTTCAGCCATAATTCGTCCTACGCAAACATCTCGTTGAACAGTGTAGTGGTCGATACCGTTTAATGAGAAAATAAACACAAGCTTCTCAAGCTGTGTTCGTGGACCTTCCGCAAGTAGCAAACGTCCCCTGGAACCGCCTTTCCCTTGAGATCACGATCCGCGTGTCTATAAATCGTCGTGGCTCCATTAGGTTCGCGAACAACTTGGCCACATTTTTAGTTCTACTAAGGTCCTCGTGCTTGCTGCAGTCCTTAAATACCTTTTTTTAGCTGCTTTTCGCTATGAGCTTTCAGGTCAGTAGAGGCCGAAACAGGATAAATTGACCTCATCCAGAGATACTGGCCCTCCAGGCTTGCCCTCGCATAATACTCCCACTTTGACAGATCTTGTGTGAAAACTTTGCTGACTTACTTACTACATCTCAAATCGTTCGTCAACTCTCATCGATTCTTTCTCAAGAGACAGAAGCGAAGCTGTCTTCTCGTACTGTTGCGGCACATAGTAAGAAGCAAACAGGTGTTAAATGGTTCGAATTGAATGCGTGGTCTTTGTGATTCATAGACATGAGTTACTGGAGTGCAGTTGAATGCCTTACTCACTTGTAGTTTGAGCAAGGAATTAGGATGGGTCATTCCATGGACACTTTTGGGCTTCTAATGGGATATTCTGCTACCCAAGAACACGTTCCCCCAAAACGGCAATTTAACACTCATGAGACGTTGGATGAAACTGGGCGAATCTCGAACCGGGACAAATGCTCGAGTTCAGTTCAGAAGTGATAAACACATTCTGTTAGCGTGGTTATGACAAACGTAGGCAAGTATTGCCTCAAAAAACTGTGTGAGTCTCGGCTGAACAGGTGATAGGGTATACCTTTATATTCTGTAACGCGGGCACAAAGTTTGTTCTTTCCGCAACGTTTTTCCATTGGTTCCTCGCTGTTAGTCTGCTTCAACGCATGAACAACTTACAAATGAGTGAGCGATTCTTCGTATCTTTCAATTCGTTGCTCCCTTTACGACACAGCTTTCTCTTAAAAATCTTGTATCTAGTGAGTCTTGGCCACTTGGTCCTGTGGCTGCGAGCCTGGCGTTTATCCGACTCATCGATGACGATATAGCCGTATTCATCAACGATACTTCAGGCGACACGTCTTGCTGTACACTTCCTTCTTGATAAAACTGGAGTAAGGCTGTCGTTTGTTGTTAAGACGGGATTTTTGAGTTTATATCAACGGTATATTTAACCTTACGGCCGCTCGCCACAGGTTTTGTGGACTAAAATAAGCCAAACCAGACTGAACCCAACAGCGCTACTAAAGAGATTGACATTGAGAGCAGCAAGCACACGTTAATGTTCCAAAAAAGACTTTTTCACAGGCTTCATCTTGCCAGGTTAATCAAGGGAAACAAAAGCGAAAATCCAAAGGCGTTACCCTCGAGAATTCCGACGCTTTATGCTACAGGTTAAAATTGCCGAAGACCATTGCAAAGTCCTCAGCAGACACGCATCAGTGGCAAACATAAAAAGCTCCCGAACCGCGCTCAAAAGAGTTTTTTGAGAACGCAGTGATGTTGCGCTCATGAAAACCCGCGAAAGCTGCTTCATAGAAGCTAGCCGTATTTGTCGAATCCCCAAGAAGTCTGCGGAGACGCTTCTAAAAATCGCATGAGAGTCGGTCTTCATTGGTTATAAGTTTGTGTAACGAAGCCTTTGCCTCCAGGGATTTCCCTGGGCGTCACAGAGTGGAAACTCGTGCAACTTGAACGCCGCCGTCTAGGAGCATGGGTATGATCCTTTACATCACTGAGGAACGCGTGGCAAGCCAACTCTCGAACTTCAAACCCAAGGGATCGAGAGTAAGTTTTGAGGGGGATCTGCCTTTTGCGGTAGCTACAAACGTACTAAGGCCTCCAGGGATATGCGAAACAGTGCACGATGGGTGAACAATAGCTCAAGTCTGTGGTTTTTCAGGTAGCTCGCTGACAACTTTACCAGCTCGCGATCTCGAAATCGTGGTTCAGACATCTTTCAGGTGGCTGTCAATAGCTTTCGTAGTCTAAACCATAAGTTGAAAGTGCTGGTGTTAGGTAATAACTATCAGCCGGGAATCACTACCTTCATTGGAACGTCACTATCACCAGAAGAACACCACACTAAGCCGCTTCTAACGCGTTATGCATTGTTCTACAGTAATCGAATACCTGCACCCCAATAAGGTGTTGTTTATCTGTATGGTTCGAGTGAATTTGATACGACGAAGGCTGACTGACTCAATGTTGCTGATGTAGGAACTTGAGCATGTGAGTGAACAGGCACAATGGGAGACCGCTGATTTACTGCCGTCTGTAGATTCCTACTTGTAATTCGTCCAATATTCGTAGTTCCGCAGTAATGTAGTTTATCTGTTGGCGTACGTCAAACAGATGTCTAATCCTAGTGTACTCTAACACGCACAGGTACTGTGACAGTTCTGATGTTCAGCCACACAAAGGCACTTTCCAACCGATCCTCTGGACGTAATTTTCAAAGCGTCAGTAGATACGTTTGTTGCTCGATCAACGAGATTTCGGCTGGTCGAATCCGGTCAACGTTGGATATCTCGCTCGAGATATCCATGGCTTTCGCGCGCGGTTCGGATGCCAACAGTCGCTAAGCCCAGACAATCCTTGTTGATTTCCTTAAGGTGTGTTGTTTGGCTGGATGACTGCCTGGTTATTCGTAAGATGACCATATGTTTATTGTTCTCCTTAAATAAAGTTCATTAATCTGTCTCCGCCTCGGCTGTTATCTTCATTCTTCTTAATGTTTCTCAGTATGAGCCCAATGAAGTTTTAAATTCCGAAAATAGACATTTTATACCTATAGTTATCCTTTAGGAACTCCTAATCCCCATCACTCCTCGATCCGAGAACAGTTGTTTTGCTCCGGCACAGCCAACGACCACTTGGTTAATAGAGCTTGACTCAGTTTCATCATCCCCATTACTGAGCAGCGCCTAATTCTGCCGTTTGTTGATTGAGTACAATTTTTGTTCCGCTTTTGAAACTCTTCCACATTTGAGATGAGAGGCTCATTCAACATATATTCACTGGATGTCGCATTGAATCCAGTTTTGTCAGTGCCTTCTCATTAAACGTTTGAGGGGCAAGTTATTTTCATGCCGCTGGCTATTGAGAAAGTCACTCACTGGATCCCCAGAGTACGCGTGACTTGGTGTGAACTTGAGTCGGTCGCCAGTGATTCATTGATTATGCCGACCTGTTGTTTCGGATAGTTGTGGTAATCAACCCATTCCCCTAACATCTAGATGGCGGATTTCAGGACTCTCATGGCTGAATCAGTTAATCATCCCTGGCTGATGATAAGCAAGGACCCTGAGGATATTGTCCGAGGAGAGCGTCATGACTACAGCGAATCCATTTCTGCGCCCTGCATGAATTTCTCCAATGTCACATGTCAACCAAACGGTGCGTGGATTGATCAAAAGGTTGGGAAGTCGATCGGGAGGCCAGTGAGTGACGGTGGAATATTGTCGGTGCTCCACTGATCATCCGATTCGAACCTTATAGGTTAGTCCGCAAGGTTCGCAGGCAGTTCCCCTGGTTGCTACGTCACGGTATGAGATAGTTGACATTAACTTCATAAACCGGAAACAAGTCTCCGGTTGAGTATGAGCCGTGTATCAGGCTGGAAAACTCATTCAGCCCGATGTCGATGAGGCTTGCTTACAAAACGGCTGATAAGTTAGTACTTCCATGCTGGGACCTTTCGTCCCATTCAGGAAACCGTGGTATCTGCCCTTACGGGGTGTGATGATCTCCGAGCCTAAACTCGTTGAAAATCTGAGTGGTCCAAATGCCCCCGACAGTCACGGGACCCGATAGACATGAGTCCAAACCACCTTGTGAACATGCGACAGTTCTTTGCAGTCCGTTTACTCTGATCTTTCCGAAGCCCATCGAAGACGGAGATCACCCATCGGAGTGGCAAGTGATGGTCTTTCGTCCTATGTTCATAATGAAGGACACGACGATAATCTCTAACTGTCGACTTGTTGAGATCACTAGCGTCGTGGCAAAGCCTGCAAAGAGGTTGCTAAGGGGAGACGTTGATAGACATCTGGCCGATTTCAGGCTTCTCGACCCAGTTCAATAGAGATTAAGACGTTCGCTTGCATGTCCCACAAACCTCTCTACTGCAAAATGACAATGGGTGAAACCAGTAGACCCCGGCTGTGCTGTGGATATACACTTCGTTAAATTTTTAAGGCCTCTCGCGAGTTACCTCATTAGAGGTGGGGCATGAAGCTACAATCAATGGGATTGAGTTAGATGGTCTTGTGTTAGCTGTCGGTGCTTTCGCCGGACTGAGCTATGTCCATATGAGAACGTGCATTTCCCGACTGCAGGCTGTGATGTGTGAGGCGTTGCGAGGTTCTTTTCTGGGACCTCTTCTTTGCTTGGTTTGCGCCAATGGGCTTCCTGATCTCTTGAAAGGATCGTCACTGTCGTTCGCAGATAACCCTGAGGGGTGGCCAGCAGTGAAAATTCGGGAGGGTGAATAGCCCTCCGGACGGCCCGGGATCATCTTTGAAGGTGGTCAGTAGGAGGATTGCTGTTAATAAACTTTAAAAATTACACAGCATTGGGCGTTGGTTTAACCGTTGCTGTTGGGGCTTTCACTACACCTGAGTAGGCGTTAGAAAAAAAAGGAACTCTACCTTGCGTCAGCAGGCAGTCTTCGGTTCCATTATATAGGACCATCAGCCAATGACGACAGGTTTCCAGAAAAGCTTACACGTGCTACGTATATTTTGTGAAGCTTTCGGCAAACTGACGTGAGGTATGTTCTACAAGTTTTTCGCTGCGCACATAAGACATCACTTTCAGTGTTGCACCCAGGTGAACTCACTTTGTCTAATATACGGTGAACTTGACTTACGCCGCTACCTTGAGGTAGTGGTCAGGCATGTGAGCTGCACCCATTCGTGGGGCTATGCTGACCAGGACAGCAGCACTTCCAGACGGAACTCTGTCAGACAGACCTGAGAGAGTATCCGGAAGAACAGCAGATGCATGTATATTGTATACTGTGTGTCACACCATTGACCGTGTAGGAGCGCTTAGGTAGTGGGGCACGATCCTATGAGCAGAAATATTCTTACAGTTGCGACACTGCTATCATTCGTATAAATAAGAAGGGGGCTAGCGAAAGTACTGTCAAACAAATGTCGCTCCAATCGTCCAACGGTTGACCGTGGTCGCCGGCGTGTTTCTCAGTACGATTGAAAAGCCCCCGACATAATCCATATGCCTGATGCAGCTTGAAATACATTCACTGCGCGCAGCAGTGCTCAGAATCAGACATCAATGTCTTATTCACTGCGCCCTCGGGCTAGGCAAGCCCCTCACTGCCAAGTGAGTCAGACTTTGAGTCATTGGCTCCGGTAGGGTCTTCCAAGAAAACCCTGTATCCTGTTGTCTCACAGGTCAGACTTCTGAGTCAGAGACTCGGGGTGGGGTCCCTCAAGTCAACCCCTTCCGCGGCATAAACGACCGGGAAGTATCAGAAGTTATCGCTCTCCCGACAGTGACATTATTAACCCAACACGACTTTCTCTCTCTTGTCTGCCTCTCAAGTTTTGGCTTCCATGTGCCTTCGGGCGATAATTGTTTTCTAAGGCCAAGACAACCGGTAAACATTGGCGCCTTCAATGTCCGCACTCTCCGACAAGTCGGTCAGCAAGCTGCTCTGGCAAGTACTCTCTCATATCTCGAGCTCGAAACGCGCCGCTTGTCGATTCTATGACCGTTGTCCAATTGAACTCACTTGTAGGTAACTGCCAATCCGAACGCTTCTCTCCCGGGGTCCGTGGTGAGGCCGAGGCCGAATCTCGCGGTTAAGCTGTGGCATGAATCTCACTGAGTTGGACAGCAGAGCGAAGGTTTGCTGTTTTCTTCATGGTCGTATGGTAGTTGAGCATCTGCAGGAACCGCTGATGCAGTGTTGGCTATGATGATAATGGTGGTGGTGGCAGTGACATCGCATTGGGTTCCAGAGCACAGCAAAGTTTGCTCGACCGGGCCTGAGCAAACGGTTGCTCAAGTGCTGTCAGACTCATAACGTCAATTAAAGCCTGACAACTCAAATCGGAAAAGCGTTGCATATTCATTGTATCGGCGTACCCTCCAACGGACAGTTTTTGAATGCTACCGAAGATGCATTCTGCCACGCCATCGTTGACCTTCGTGAGCACAGTGGACACTGGAACATCATCATACTAATGGACGATCTTGCTGCTCAATCTGTTCAACATTGTCCAGAGGAATAGAAGCTGCTGTAGTTCTGGTGTCCGGGCACAATGCACTTACCGAGGCAAAAGACTGCGGCGCATTCCATGTTCTCACATATTTGAGCCGCGCATTTCAACATAGGGAGAAGTATCGCATTACATGGAGACCACCCCACCCACCTCATGCGTGGACGAAACTCGACCATGTAACGGTAAGTTATAAGTGACGCCATTTTGTTGAAGGTTGTCGTACTTTTAGGAGCAACTACCCGAACTAGGACCATATTGTTGTGCGTGCCAGCTCCGTTTTTCCATTCGCAATTCACTTACTTGGCTGGCTAGCTTGGAGCGTGTGGAAAACGCATAGCGGGAAGCAGTGTCGAACAAACTGACCAGTTCAAGTCAGGTGGGAAAAGCTGACTAACACTGGAAACAATTCACAGGAGGTCCGAAGGCTTCTTCTGAGGAGTTGTGCTCCGAAAAACCGTGCAGCCGCGACAGAACTGGATTTCCGCCGAGTCAAAAAACATGATGAACAAGAAGCAGAAAGCAGTTTTTCCTCGCCCGTGATTGTACCGGCCGTCGCATCGTTTTAAAATGGCCCGTGTGCCAGAAAGATGGTCTACTTTTCATCAGCCAATTGCCCTGACCTGAAAGGTGGGAGGAACACTTCGGGAAACATTTCAACTGGCCTCAGCCAAACCATGTGAACAATGGGACAAGAATGGTCAGTTATTGTGTTCCGTACGGCTCTCCGTCGAAAGTTGAAGCAATCCGGGGGTATAAGTCATTGAAACTTAGCAAGCCAATTGGACCAGACCTGCCTACCCTTCCATTCAACGATGGTGAAAAGAATTTAATATCGGAACTGACGAAGCTCTTCCAAATGATCTGGGAAACTGAACGGGTACCTGGTGACCGATGCTTACCAATAGTAACTCCCGTTTTCAGGAAGGGGGCCCGAATTATGTGACAACAACATAGGGATTAGTTTAATGTCTGTTGCGTGCAAGGTACTCATCTGGCCTCATTTTACGTCAGGCTCACTAAGCCCAGAGAAAGTCAGATACGTGAAGAACAGGCAGGATTCCGATCCGGTCGAGGGTGCGTTGACCACATTTTTACCTTGCGACGGATCTTGGAACATCGGCACTCTTATAGGCAGCCGACGGTCGTGGTTTTTGGACCTGAAGGCTGCTTTCGATTCAGTTGCTCGTAACGTTCTCTGGAACTGTCTTCTTCGCAAGGGAGTACCAGGGAAATACGTGAATCTGTTGAGATCACTGTATGCTCACTCTGCAAGCAGGGTGAGAGTTTATGGACAGCTGTCTCGGGCGTTCATCACTTTTAGTGGTGTCGGTCGAGAGTATTCGATCTCAAGAAGTCCAGTCAGCATGGTGTTGGGCTTCTTCCCGGCGCTCGGTGGGCCGATCTGGAGTATGCAGTGGCATTGTTTCACTTGGTCTCTCTGCAGAAGACATATAGACCACACTGGACGAAGTGAATATCCAAGGTGATTTGTATGGAATACGCTTCACACCCTCAAGGTGTAAAGTGCCTCTTCAAGACTGAGACATTCCTCCTCCTCGCCTTCCCCATTGCGGGTGGTCAGCTCTAGGCTGTGGGCAAGTTCACATGCTTGGATAGCACTATCGCCAACTCAGTGAACTGCCGATGAAGTATCAATGAGAATATCAAAAGCGCGAGTTACACTTGCCGACCTGCTTCACTTGTGGCGTCGGAAAGATATTTGGTCATCACTAAAAGGTGTAGTTCATTATGCTCGTGTACGTGGCTTGTTCGTAACGAAGGTATAAGAGGACATACTATGTTTAGCCACCAGTGCCAATGCCAGTCAGCCTACATTAAATGGACTGATGGAGTGGGCAAAACAGCAGTTCACCGGCACATATTCTGGCTTCCTGTGGATGCGCGATCAGTTGGTCAACTACTCACGTTGCACAGCCTGCGATGGTTAGGTCACGTACTCCGCATGCCAGCTGAGCGTTTACCGTACCGGACATTATATACTGAGGTCCACCAACAGTAAAACCACGTGGTAGTCGAGCAACAACGTAGTTACGAAACATGAAAACCCCCACGGCTCCACTGATAACGGTGTGTAGGTGTCGCCTGTCTGGCTAATACCCTCATGACCACAAAATTCGCTAGTTAGAAACGTTATCCGAGACTGCTATGCGCCGCTGTCAATGACGCATCCGCACTCACACCATTTCTGGTTCTTTCGCTTGGTCTTCTTTTATTATAACTACTGTTACTATTGTCATTCTGAGACAATCTTAGCAACTCTTTATATTTTAGGATAATCCATGTCACTAACCTGTTAAACGGCAGCCCAAGTCACAGTGCCTTTTTATTCGGCTAATGACCGTTATGACGATGGTGAGTGTAAGAAAATATCACTGGAGCGACTAATAACGTGTGAGCTGCCAAATGGTGCCTGATTAGAACGGTCCGCCGTACTCACCGAAACTTAGCAAAGTAGACACGCAATCCCCGTCCTATGAATGTTCAGAGGTTTATTTGATCCTCACCTATTGCCTGTTACCCTTTTGTATCGCTCTTGAACTGTCCAGTGCACTTGTTTTACCACAACTACTTGTTTTGTGTGGACACCCCTTGGAATTAAGCACGCATTCGTTTGTTCAATTTGGCGCTGAATGTTGTGTATCTCAGTATGTCACAGATCACTGCAATACCCTTTCAGGGATGTAGCACTTGCAATATTGGTCAGAGGCTTCTGGAGTAAGCTGGATGTTATCGGAGGCGGTCGTGTATCTCATACTCAACAACGGGGCAGGACGTGATCCACTAATTATTGACCCGATAGACCGACAAGCATCGTAGTAAAAATCTCTGAAGTGTTGGTAAAAGATGAGATCGAGGTTCGTCTTGCCCGTCTTAGGCTGCTTAGTACAGTTCAGCACGGCTTCATGCATGGACATAACTGTCTCACAATTCTTGCTGCAAAGGCGAATTGAGCGGAGGTAGTGGATCACAATCATGCCACGGGCGTAGTTTGCAGTTAGTTCAGTAAAGCCTTCGACATTTTACCCTATCCGAGACGGTGCATGATGCTACAATCCTTCGGATTGTGAGATGGTCTTATGAGGGTCGTAGAGGTTTCTGTCCGACAGAGCTATGTCCATGTGAGAACCAGCATTTCTCTACTACGTATTGTGTGGAACGCAGTGTTGCAGTGTTCGGTTCTGGGATTCTTTCGCCCCCGCTTCATGTCACTTTTGTGTTGCCCTTGACGAAGATTTTGAGATGAATTCAAGATATGGCAAATCGTGAAAATTCAGAAGTCTTGTGGAATGCCCTTGACTAGTTTTGAAAGTGATCGGCAAGGTGGTTGCAGCCAATAAACGGTAAAAAGTGTACAGTATTTCGCGGTGGGTCTGCTGCCATTGCCACTGCCACGTCTGCACCAGGAGGAACGAAATTCCTTGTTTTGAGTCAGCGGCTGAACCACGGTTTCATTATATTCGACGGCCTTAAGGCCACCAGTCAATGGCAAGGGCCGCAAACGAAGGTTTCCTAGTGCTGTAGATGTTTCTTCGAAACTTCCGGATGCTGACGGAGGGTATGTTCTGTAAGCTCTTCACGGCTTTTGTGAAACCTCATCTCTCAAGGCTGCGTACGAGCGAACCCGTCATGCTTGATGCGTAGCAAGGTAGCACTACAGATGTTAATGCTTATTTGTACTCCACCGATGCAAAGCCTGCAGGGCCCGTCATACTTAAAGGTTTGAAGACCTGTACCTGTATTCGCTGGTTCATCGACTGAACTAGAATTAGTCTGATTCTCTCCTACCGTATGTTAACCCGTCGCAGTGATCTGAAGCTCTCCGAGCTACTTCTGACGGCGCGACTGCAGGCTGCCTGTAGACACTTTTAAAGTTAAAAACCTCGTTCTGATCAAGTGAGCGCTGAAATCCGCTACCATGGCAAGCCACAGAAAACTGAAGTACTTCTTCAGAGAATGAAGTGCCTGCACAGTCTTTCGACTATTTCGAGGGTAAGCTTGTGCTAATGAGTTGCAGTTTTTCGTACGTCTAGTACTTCTTATCTCTTGATCTATGTTATACACCGATCACTCGCTATCTGCCTTCTCACATGATTTCATTGATGGCTCTTGACAATATCTTTTAACTCTTCGAGCCTCTTACACCGTACCACCCAATACTTTTTACTTTCTTATCCAGCGATTTACACAGTGGGGACAGATTTATCGATCGTGCGGGCATTACTAGTTGTCTCGCAGTAGCATTCATGGAAACAAGCCTAATTTTCTCAGGTTGCCTGGTTGTATCTAGTGCTTGCCTCGGTTTCAACGACGTTCTTCTGTAAATACAACCACAGAAGATGTTCCAAAAGTTTCGGCCCCACCTTAATCTGAATCTGGATCGCAGGTTAATTTTACTGTTACGTTTGGTACTCCTTAGCTCGTCAGTATAGTTCAGTTCACTTCGCATGACTTGTGGCGAATGTCAGTGATATTCAGTTGCTTGCAGTTATGAGTTTCAGCAACCTGCTATGCTGTGAAACTGGAAGAAGGCAAAACGTCAGTTATTTTCTGTTGGGAGGACCAAATATGAGGTGACATGTGA
Organism: Paragonimus kellicotti; assembly: GCA_014220965.1. Classification (NCBI taxonomy): domain Eukaryota; kingdom Metazoa; phylum Platyhelminthes; class Trematoda; order Plagiorchiida; family Troglotrematidae; genus Paragonimus; species Paragonimus kellicotti. The sequence continues at coordinate 48,407 of LOND01000446.1, forward strand.
ATGCAAACGCCTTCGACTAATATGGCAATCTCGTCGCTTGGCACCCAGGAGTATAGCGAATGATGGTGCACCGTGACCTACCTTTAGATCCATATTGCACACTTCTGTGGCCGGAGTGCACAGAATAGAAGAAGCTGAAGAGTTTTTTGGGGGGAGGGCGGCAACCACATTGGAAAATAAGAGAATTATTCGTTTCTTGAAAGTTCATTCATGTGAGAAAGCACTACACAACACAACATTCAATAAACAGTGGGAAGAATGCATGACTAGGTGTTCGATTTGCAATAAAGAAAATACCAAGATACCCTGTTGCCTGATTGGATGAGCATTTCTCATTAGTGTAGGGGGTACTGTCAGTCAGCGTTCGTAAAACATACACTGGAATTCGACTGCCTTAATGGTCGACGCCACTTTCTGTGGCAACCTAGTCCATGTGTACCACTCTGTATGAAATGAACTCAGCTCGAGCATTTGCCCTTGCCCGAGATTTAGCCAACTTCAGTTTGCAATGGCCTAATCAATCAAGTGATGAAAAGTACATATATATGATAACGCCGAAGAAGAGCTGTAACGGTGGACCGCATGTTGTAATATGACGTTCCACACTGTGCCTAACCGTCTTGGTATGCAAGCACGGCCAAGTTAACAGACGAAAGTCTTTCAACAATGTTGCAAATGCGGTGTTGGTGGAAGAGCAGTCTATGTACCGATTAATATAATCGTCGGTTGGACGCCAGTTACTGTGCATGAGGTAGTGTGGTCATATAGTTTACGCCTCTTGAAGTCAACGGAAAGGTTAAAATGTGCCAAAAAAATCGGTACCAATGAAATGGCGTTTGAATGTGGCAAGCAAGAGTATGCACTGGAAACATCGCCGGAAACTGACGTCGACAATGAAAGCACGTTCTGTTGGGGAAGTCTATTTTCCCCAAAAAGGGTTTATTTTTCGAGCTATCTTCGAAAAATAAATTGTGATTTTGAAATCTTTTCGCGCCACAACGTGCCAAAACTCAATTTTGGCGCACGTTTCTCCGGCGTCTCTGATTGGCTCCATCCCAT
>LOND01000446.1:50557-63285 GCA_014220965.1 Paragonimus kellicotti
TTCTCAGCTGGTACTGTCTGAATCTGCGTTGCAGCCAAACTGCTATCCGCTTCCAGTGCCTGACGACATATTCACTATGCTCAACGGTGGCACCTGCTTCGCCAAACTGGACTTGGCGGAGGCATATCTCCAACCCGAGGTTATACCAGAATCTCGGGCACTACTGAAATCTCGTGGGGAGGGGACCACAGACGAGGTGTTACAGGAGTTCCTGTTCGCCTACCGCACAACTCCCAACCCTGCAACATCTGACGGTCGATCACCAGCCGAAGCTCTTGTGGATCGCAAGCTTCGCACAGTGCATCAGGCTCTCATTCCGGACACAGACACTTTTACAGTTCCGTCGTCCACCACCGAAATCACAACCAACCTCCTACCTCGACGTTGGACTGACCGCAATAGACGTCCACATCGTCCTATGCAGCTGGACCCTCGAGCCAAGTGCTACGGATAATTGTCATCTCAAACGGGAGGTGTTGGGGAAAGTCTATTTTCCCCAAAAAGGGTTTATTTTTCGAGCTATCTTCGAAAAATAAATTGTGATTTTGAATTTATCTTTTCGCGCCACAACGTGCCAAAACTCAATTTTGGCGCACGTTTCTCCGGCGTCTCTGATTGGCCCATCCCACTTTTAATGCATCAATTAACGTGGGATTCTTCAAGGCTGTTCAGAGACTATATATATGCAGACGCTGGTCTGCAATGTTACCACGATCCCCATTGGTTAGAGGCAAAATACATTTCTACGACTGAAGGTCAAGGCTCTGTGTTCTTCGGTGATCGGTTTCTGTGTTCTTCTGAGGGTTTCTGGTTATCGTTACGCTCGGTGCTACGTGTTCGTGTATTACTATAGTCGTGCGCTAGACATTATCGTTATCGTTGACCAGCGGGTCATAACACGTTCCATGAACGTTTTGCTGCTACTTTGAGTTGCGACCCGTAAAGTGTACCGACCAGAATGAAGTCGATTGTTTGCTTGCGGTGGAATAACGCCGAAGTTGACTCCAGTGTCGACGAGGAAACACAAGCCGGTCCGTCCACCCCTGATAAAAAAATGCGTGATCAGTTGCTTGCTGGGCCAGCGTTAGCCGTCGCCGTAACCCGCTGCACTGTCGGTTTGAAGCTGACGTTTGGCGAGTTCAAAATACGCACGACTGGGTGCATCTTTCCGCTTTATGCCGAAGTTTTGGTGGTACCAACACCACCTTGATGGACTGCGGGAGTTAGATCGTGCACGGCTTCTGGGTGGATGCCTCTTCAGCTCGTTGATCCACATAGCCATACTGTCCATGTGATGGCACATCCATATCAAATGTTTTAGATGTCATCAGTTTTCTGGCTGAATTGGACAAGGGAGGAACGGTTGTGATTGCGACGCACACCAGTGATGAAAGGAGAGTTTCCGACACCTTGTCCACAAGGGTTGCCAATTTGTCGGTTAAGCTGTCCTCATCCATGGCGACCAAAATGTGCTGTACCGCAGATGGCAGCTTTTCCGCCCACAACTGCTTTAAGATTGCATCATCAAGCTTCCGCGAGCCCAAAAGGCCTCTCATATAACGTAACAGTTGGGATGGAGACCGATCGCCTAGCTCGACTGAATTGAACAAGTCATGCAAGAGTTTAGCCTCTGACTTCCCAGTCCGCTTTATGATGGCGTCTTTTAACAGGGTATAAGGGAATCGGATGGGACTGATTCCAGCAAAGCTTCCATTCCCGCTGCGACATCAAAATTAGGGGATTGCACCACGTATGAAAATCTCATTTTCTCGGATGTTATCTGCCTGATAGTAAAGATGGTCTCAATCTCATGAAACCGCAGTCAGGAATTTCTGGCGCTGCATTCGGACAATCTTAAACCAACATTGTGTCCGGTTTTAAGGTCAATGTCCGAAGTATCGTCAAGCGCTGATAATAATAACAAAAAACTGGATAAATTACTGTTAGGAAAAATTAGGCGGGCTCACCAATTCTGCAGTGGCCCAATTAACCAAACGATAATAATGACGAGAATATGGTAACATCAAAGAAGATTTGCAACGGCAACGTATGGGCGCGGAAAGTGAGCGTACACGTTAAACTGAAGAAGGATAAGTAAAATTTGAACGACTCGTTGACAAAGTCCGCTGAATTGAATAGGCTATTACACGAGAACAAGACAGCCTCAGAGAGCAGGTTAAGAATCTGACCCATGGATAATTCCACACGCGGCTTGGGATAATGCCCGTTGAACGACAGCAGATAAGCCGATGCGCGTAGCTGGAATATTTCACTGCGCAATTGTTTCGCCAACAGGAACATCTGCACGTATAAAGAAAACAGAGAAGCTGCGCGGTTATTCCCCCTTATTTTTGTTGAAGAGCAAACCGAAAAAAACTGAAAATTGTACTTTGAAACGATTGTACAGAAATCAACAGAAAGGTATTCACAAAATCGTGCAAAAATGAATTACAAGATATAACTATTAATTGTGGACACTAAGTTCATGTCTCATGGGCGCTGTGTAACTGTAGTGGTCATGAAGCGATACTGAATAGCACAAGCAAATGCAAGTGTACCTCACTCGGCTATCGGTCTAAACAAAATGAACGAATGAAACAGAATAGTTACAAGGTTCCAGCAAGTCACAAGGAATCAAAGGATTTGACTCACAGAAGGTGTTCACAGGTGTTCAAGATGACCACCACAATATTCCAAATTACCAGTATCCGAAAGTGGGATATTACGGAGTTACCGTGGACTGCTGAAGCGCGATCAGGAGCTGCGACGATGTTCGTAATACGACGGAGCTGAAAAATTGGGTGAAAGATCCGTGTAGTATCGTCAAGCGACTGCGCAACGAAGAGAAGAGCAGGCCGGTGTGCACAAATTTTGTATTGTATTGCAAGGTCACTTTTATCAATTCGAACAGCATGCAAGAAGGATGCAAACAGTTGTACAAAAATGACGCATCGTTAGTTCGATATTATCTATACTTTTCCTATCACATAGTAATTGGTGTGGTAACAACTTCGTCGGTGGACTTGGTATTGTTGTTTTGTCAGTAGTCAGACCCACGGATAACGCACTGAGGATCTGAAATAGTTCAACTAGAAAAGGTCAAGCGGTTAACAGAAATGTCGGATAGTGAAGTACGTGATGTCAATAGAACATCACATGAGGCAACCTGTTGATAGTTACACCCACTACATTGATCAGACAGGGCCTGTGAAATACCAAACGCCCATGGAAATAACGAGTGGCGCAGTGTCGTTAACTTCCTCAAGGGACGCAGAAATGGGCGTGCGGGTTGCACCGGTATTAATCGTTGTGGTTCACTCAACCAAGCAGAAGACAAGCCAAACTGAAGTCAGATATGGTGTCAGAGAACGCGAGACAGGTTAATTACCAAAACGACATCGCAAGTACAAATCGTAGTTGGCTCTTAACCACAAGAAATATTACAAATTAGCAAATACGTACAACGAAAACTATAAGACAAACTTGATTGACTTGAGTTTTGCTAGTCTTGTCAAACAGCCGCTTCGGATCAAACGACCCAGATTCGGACGAAAAACTATGGAAGATATTGCTAGCGCTTTGATCTCACCCAAATCTGAATCTGGATTGAAACTATTTGCAATGAAATAGACGGATTTGTAATCCATGTTTTTGACAACACAGCAGACATCCTGAAATTAGACATGAAGATAAACGTTAACACCTAGGTGTGCTCTAACTTAGCTTTTGACATTTGTCATGGAAATCCAGATGAGTCGAACTTCATGGTTATTTTGTTTAGTCGGGTTCTTTTATTTTCATCCTCCCCGGCGCGAACATCTCCGGCGTCCGATGCGAAGCTGACATGTGTAATACGGCGTCTACATTGCTACTTAAGAAACAGTTATGTGGTTAGTATAAACCCGCACTAATTCTGAGATAAAAATTACCTTAATGGGTTCATTTAGAGCTCAGCAAGAGTGCAACAGAAGGTTTCTCTGCGGGATTAGTGGACGATGAAAACATTTTCAAGTGGCAGGTACTCATCATGGGACCTCCGGATACGTTATAGTATGTCGTCAGATCAATGTGTTACAATTTTCAGTGAGGGTGGATATTTCCGTGCGGAGTTGGACTTCCCTAGAGATTATCCTAACCGTCCCCCCAAAATGAGATTCATAACTGAAATCTGGCACCCTAATATTGCTCCTAATGGGGATGTTTGTATTTCTATTTTACACGAACCAGGGGAAGATCGGTGGGGTTACGAACGTCCAGACGAAAGGTGGTTACCAGTACATACGGTTGAAACTATCATTACATCTGTTATATCCATGCTTGCCGAACCCAATCCTGATAGTCCCGCCAACGTGGATGCAGCCGTTAGTTGCTTCTGTTTGTTGATTGACTTTAACTTTAGAAAGAATTTCGTGAGGATTTTTCGGAGTTTAAAAGAAAAGTTTGTCGGTGTGTGCGTAAAAGCCAAGAGCACTTTGAGTAAATCTGGTTCTCAGTGATTCCCCGACCCTTTGTAAATGAGTCTTCCTGGAGACGCGATGATACAAAAAAATTTCTCGTGCTAAAATATGCATTAAATTGCCTTACCACTTTTGGAATGCTGTCCGCGTTGAAAGGAAGCATCACAAGATTGCCCGATGTTTAACCGTCGTCGACAATCTGCCCTGAATATTGTGATGCAATTCACTCAGATGCTGCGCGGTATACCATTTAGCTTGTTCATTTCGTGACTGCTGAGATTTTCATCACTATTCGGTTGTAACGCGTCCTTTGTTTTTTTTTAAAATGAAATGTTAAGACATTCTGGGGGCTCTAAAATCACATCTGATTTTCAAATGATCGACTGTCTTTTGCTACAAATCTTCCTTATTCTACAAATAACAGATTTTTTTCCACTGACAACCGAGGTTGTATGCGCTCCAGTTTATGATAACCTCCTTGTATCAGTGAGTTTAGCTAACCACTCTGTTACATCCTATCTTATGCGGTATGTACGCGCGTTGTTGACCTAGTTTGCCGTAGGAGTTGCCTGCTGGACACCTCGTTCTCCGAATGGTCTGCCCATCAGAAGGATTTTATATGCCCCAAAGCATCTGATGGAGTTCGGTATTTACTTGCCATTTTGTGATTTTAATGGTGCATCGATATCCTGATCATGGTGCTGTATTCTCGACGAACCACTTTTGTTGCTGAGTGTCACTGTGGATGTGGTCTTACTGTGACGGAATGTTAGCATTCATGTAGTTTCTTCGTTTTTTTAAGGTAAGAGTTTTCCTGCTCGTGGCGGTTGAGCGCCAACCACAACGTGTTGCCGACCACAACAGTAAGAATGACATAAATTTTTGACCGTGTACGAGCGGTCTATTCACAAGTTTGATCCGTATGTTACGGATTATTCTTTTCGTACTGTTTCAAGAATAAGCCTTGATAGTACGAGGTTCTGCTAAACTCCATCATGTGTGATTGCTGAATGTGGTACTTTTGTGCATCCGAAAACTGACACTTCATTTGTTAACATGGTTTTCATGAGTTCTATTCGGAGGAGGCCAATTTTCATAGCACAGAGGATCCTAGAGCTGTCCGTACAAGAGGCTAGACCAGTCTGGTTCTTTGAGCTACGTGTCCTAGATCTCTGGACTGAACTAATGTTGGTTTTGATGAATGTATACGGCTGTACATCAGTAAATTTAGAATGACAGTGAATTTCAATACAACAGGAGGTAGGGCACTTGTATTGCAGTTGGAGTGCAGACAGTTGTGAGTGAAGAATTCAAGCCTGTATTCGAAGTTACTTGGTTCTGGGGTTTCTTTGAATGTTGGCTTAACTCTTAGAATCACACATCCTTGGCAAACACAACCGAGTTGTTGACAGACTTCTGGTTCACTTTTACTTATGCATCCTCAGCAGGTTTTCGGATGCCGCTACTTGGCCAGTCGTTATACGGGTTGGCCTGCACGTTAATCTCCTTGACCTATAAGTGGCTAAACTCTTAGACGTTCGCATCACCTGTCGATTGGAGTGACCATCCTTGAGTTCACTTTTGAGACGGGTTAGCGGCGAGCCCGTCAACCGTTTTTTGTGTGTTTCGTGGTGCATGGTGGTTAATTCTCAGCTGAACTTCGTCATTCGGTTCCTTTGTATTTTAACCGGCGCCGTGTACCTTTCGGTTTTTATTAAGTGTTCATTTCTCGGACTGTTTTATTGACTCTCCAAGAGGTGACTGCCCATTGTATGTGCAAGGTATCCGTTATATTAGGTTTCATTTTATCTTTTCCAATGATATGGGTCTCAGTAAATGTAGGTTGTCTGTGCTCAGCTTGCTGGAAGCGTGTAAATGTTGAGCTGGTGATTATTTCGGGCTATTCCTTTGTTTGACATTTTCTCGGCCCATCAGATCTCGTGGTTCTTTCGCTAGCAATTATCTGTCGGTGAAATATACAGCGGCTAGTCCGCACAGCTTCATCATTTGATGTAGTGAACCATGACACGCCTGTGTGGGTGTAGTTCATGTATTTGGATTTTTTACTTGCCAGTTCGTAGGTTATCCTAATGAGAGGACAAAATAGTGCTGTACTGTTGAGGTGTGTACCGCTAGGGGAGACACAGATCTCACTCTTTGGTGCCGTATATCGCTGGCGACCCTGAAAAGAGGGTTATGTTGAGAAACAAGCCGTTGAGGCACCGAGCGAATTGTAATTTTGCTGCGCAGCATAAGCTAAATGCTAAGACTAAATCAAAGTAGGTTTGGGGTGTCGAAATCTTGTTCTGGAGTGCAACTAACGAGAGTTCGTCACGACTGCTGCAGGTGGCTGATGAGAGCGAAACGTGCTTCCGTTATTGGATAGGGGTAAAGTATGTTCCGAATATCAGGGTTCCAGAGCGATGCGTGGACAGGGTTGTAAGGGTCGAGGTGGGAATCCGTCGGGAGTCGTTGATGGCGTTATTTTGTTTGAAGTATTTAGTCCTTGGCCCATTTTTTGCCGCGCCGGATTGCCCAACTGTAAGACCTTTGAAATGATCGTCTCATGCTGTGAGTAGGGTGGGTTTCTCAGACTGAGCGGACTGTGTTCAGTGTGAAAAATAGCAAGGTATCTGCACGGGGTTCGAACAGTTTACTCACCATTCTGGTGTATCTTTGTTAGTTCCCACGTTTGATTGACCCTTCGTTTCAAGTTCGGTGCTGTGAGTATTGTTTGAAACAAAATTTGTCTAAGTGTTAAGTGTTACAGAATCGTGGCAGGAAAAATCGTTAGCATATAAGTTGGCCTAATCATGAAGTTTACAGGCTTGTGGACCTGCCAGTGCATCAGGCAGTTTAGGGCTGTCAGTGTGTGAGTAGGTAGCGGCGAACGTCATTACCCCATGGGCGTGTATCTATGTATGCATCAACCCAGGGCGGGTAGATGTACAGGAAATAAGTGTCGTCTTTGTTTGTTTATGTATTCTCGTTAGGTAATTTGGAAAAACTTGGGTTTGTAGATAAGCATGAGAGATAGATGGACGTGAAACTGCATGTCATTCTCAATGAACTTCGTTCTAAGACATGAGGAATGCCGGTATACTGCAAAACACAATAGATTGTGTAAGTCCGTATTGAGCTAACCATGTTAAAGAACAGTGGGAACTACATCTCATTTGACGTTACGGCCGACAATGAAGGTCTTCGTGCCTTATAGGAAGATACAAGTGCGGGTATATGGGGGTTGCAGTGCTTTGCGCAGACCGGTCGTATGTACAGTGGGTCAGTTTGTTTTCCACAGCTGATATTTGCTCCCGAGTTCGTTCAAGTCATAGTTTCGGCATGTGAGGCATCAAGTGGGCTGTATAACTGCCATCGTCGTAAGATTTTGAAAGCATAGGCAAGACGAGTTCACCTAAGGGGCTGCATGTAAACGCCAATTGTACTGTGCTAAGTTTTACATTCTCTAACTGATATGTGAGTGTGAAGGGATTGACAGACACACCTCGTTCGATGAGTGATTAGCTTGAACATTATCGGCAGCTTTCACTGGAAGACGTTGAACTGCCCCATTTGCTATTCAATTTTAAGCTGTTGGACGATTGTATCTGAGAGTGTACAGAAGAGCTGCAAAGTATCTTCCAACACGTGGTCAGCGGTATGTACTCACAAGTTATGCGGCCTAAGGCTTTCAGAAAGCGCTTACTGTGGTTGTATGTCATCTTACAAAGCGGCCAAAACATCTAATGATAGGTCGTACTATTAGAGGATGGTAGGGGACGTAACGCGTCATCGTGCGCGTGATGAAAGTGTTGCTGTGCTCTCCGTTTGATAGTGGACATTTGAACGCTGGCATTGGGTGAGACGGTCTTAACCGCAGACATCTTTGGCATACGAACCGTCCACTAGTGAGCATAGCTAACCCGCGTATGCCAGGATAAGAAATGAGGCAGTGCGGCGGAAGGCACGGGGTTCACATACCGTGGTTCCCTGGGAGGTATCAAATAGACTTTCCTCGGAAGGTGGTTAAAATGTAGACGAAGTGACGCCTTTGATCGGTGACTTGCGCGGCAGCCATGCCCGGCAACTCGGTCACTGCCAGTTGGTGCGCTGAGTCCATAGACGCGTAGGAATGCATCTGTGATAGCGTTTTCGATATCTAAGGTATGTATATCCTCCGCAAACTGGGAAGGGTGGCCCGGGTGCCTAACTTTCCTTTGGAGATGTTTGTCGGATGGAATGAGGGGACCCATATTTTGTTTGAGAGCTAAAGGTTGGGCGTATGTTTGCTGTGACTATGGTCTATGATAAGTGCGTACTATGAAGATCCTGTCTTCCAGCGACTGACGGGAGTGACGTATGCCAGTAACTCTCTACCTAACACATTTGCGGAGTTCCGCGAGTTTCAACGCTTGGAAAGAAAAGTTGAGGTTTGCTTGTGGCCGATCGCAAACGGTTGTAGTGTGGCACCAACGGCTGCAACGGTTATCACTGAGGGTTACGCGTTTGGGTCACAATTGACAGGAGAAGCTAAACGATTGCCGCGTCCTTGCACTCAATGGGCACATGCGCAACTGCTTTGAATTGTAGTCTGCCTTGTTTTTGACAATGGAGATTGGTCATTGGCCACATAATGTGCGTATAGTTGAGTGGGGATCGTCAGTAATTGCTCATTGGGCCACTAAATCGACCAGATTACTTGGAGGGACTAGGCTCAGAGTATTCACGGATGGCCTTGAATCTACTCGTTTTCGTGGCCGTGTTTGCTGAGGTCTAATGACAATTATTCCGATGGCCTTGCCTAGTCCGATTATGGCGATGTTTGCTAATAAAACTGGGTCAACCTCCAACATGGCACGAAGGTGTATTAGGCGTTCTTGAGGATAGCTAGCCACCATGGTGGCATCGCGGTAGGAGTAGAAAAGGTTCACACCGCGTATGATTTTGTTGATGTAACTTTGGGGTGGGGGGTTGGGCCACGTTGCTTGAACCAAATGAAATTCGAAAAGCCAAGCAGTGTGACCAGGTTTCCCTCTCGACAAGTCTTTCGCTTTGGGAATCCGGCAATATACGGGTACTAAATTTACCACGATTAAATGCCTTTCTCATGTAGACAGTTAATTGTGTCCTGCAGTTGCGGGATGGAGTATTTATCGGCGAAGTTCAATTTATTGAATCTTCGGCAATCATTACAAGGATGACACTCACTTGATCTTCCTGGAGCTATTTGCAGTAATGAGGCCCGTAGGTTCTCAGAAAGTTGTATCATTCCGAATTTGAATGTTGCAATCCTGTCTCGGCGGGCTTTAGGCTGTCGAGTGCCGGTCGACTGGACCGTGCCGAGAAGGATGATGTCCTTATGTGGTTTTGGTTATATTGACTTCTTGTTTTACACACGAACGAGTTGGATGCACTCCATGAAGAGGCCTACAGGCTGCTTAAGAACTGCAATCTGGACGGATATGGGTGTCATAACTTTAAATTATATATTCATAACTTTAACTGCTGCGCACCCGTTGAATATGTTCAGTCTGGTTCTGTGGTCGTTCGACCTACCAGGTCTCCTGTCAGCTGGAAATTCAAAACAAGGAGGAAGTGAATAGCCGTTATCGCTCAAGGTGCTACAGCAGTTGCAAAACCCGACAGAATGTCCACCGCAGGTCCTAGTTGGGGACCAGCCTGCTCTGCCTAAATGGTTGTAGGAATGTTTCTCGCAACACGGGGTTATGCGGAGTGGGACTTTGACACCTCTTCTCAATCAGGTGGAGGCAAATTAGACTATACTTCGGTGTCAACCAGGTGCCTCGTGACAGTGTCGAAATCCCGAACAGAAGTAGTACGGCTGGAAGTGGCAGCGCTGAGGACGTCGCTGCCCGTCAGAGGTCAGTTTCTAACTCTTGTTTGTTTTTGGACTTCGAGGTTACGCCGTTTGCTGTGCTTTCTAGTTTTGTTGCCGATGCGTTCACTGTGCTAACGGTCATCAGCGTTTGACTGGGAGACTTTTAGCTTGGCCGGTTTACCAGGCAGAGAATCTGGAAGACAACTTGGACGAATTTTATTCAGGCGGCGTTATGGGACTGCGACTTCTTTTCATTTCTTCAACGATACCACGAGCTGTGATGCAACTTCCTACATGAAAATTTTCTGAGCATGGTGGGCGTGGTAACCCCCCTGCCAGCTTTAGCGAGATGCTTTGCTCTTAAAGCACACACCAAATCGTGATACCCTACTTGTCAAACTGTCTGGTACGTCTTGGATTGTCAGACATCGCCTGTAGCCAAGTTAATATCGTCGGTGTAGTCTAGATCCTTATCTTAGTTTCTTAAGAACACTTCGATACCCAAGTGCTGCGTTTATTCAGTGGTTTATGTAAGGGGTCGTCGTTTGTAATTTTTAAAAGAAATTAGGGAACGGTTGGCCTTGCCACATTCCGGTAGAAGCTGAGAATGGTTGTGGTAGGCTGTCATAGTCCCATACTCTGCATGAGGTCCGTTTTGTATATGGACACACCAAATACTCCGTTCATCAACAAGTGGTCCCAAGATACAATTCTGCCAAAATAATCGAAGGTTGCCCTGATGCTCGGAAACGCGAGTGTTGTCGGTAGACTTGGTGGCGTTCGAGCATCCGATAGAGCGACAATTAATTTACCAAACTCATTCAGACTGTATACAGGCATCTAGCCAACAGTCGTAAATGGGATATTATTAGACTCACTTCCAATCACCGATGATGGTGACCAGGGTTGCTTACTTTCTCCGTTTTTTCCTAACCTTGAATTGATGGACTTTCCGGAGACGGTATCATGGGTAAGCGTTTCGTTGATGCTCGACTTCTGGGTGACGAACTTTGTGTTATGCCGATTCTATCGCTCTAATCTATGCTGATTCAGAAGCATCTCCACTCGCCTTGCACACGTTAGCAGTAAAGTTTTATTGGTATGGGAGGCGCTTTACTCTTAAACAATGCAACGCACCATTTCGGCATCGACAAGGGCTTTTGCGTGCGTCCTACTGTTATGGTAACCTGTCTTTTTGCGCGGTCGTATAGGTCTTGAGGGTTATGTAGGTGAAGTGTTCAACTATTTCAGCTTTGAAGCATGTTCGTGTTAAGGCTGATGCTGGTCCACAGATTACCAGAATAATGAATAAGTACAAGCGCAGGGAGAAGAAAGAAATAATAATGAAACGTCACGTAAAAGAAGAGACAACAACTTTGTGGATGCTGGCTTGCGAATAACTGCAACACATTGCCATGTCCGAGAAGGTTTCCAACCGCTGGTGTGGATAGTCGTGAACTCACCAACTTAGTATAATGCAGGTGAACGATCACACTATACTGCTCATCAATGGTCAAATGGAGGCATGTATTTGGATATTGGAGTGGTCGAGTAGAAATACAGAGTTGCAGTCATGCTTTTCATAGTCAGTGGTCCTAGAGCTCAAATTATTGAAGCGTAACAAGGCTCCTGGACCAGACCTCATCCCTCCTTCTCTGTTCAAGGATGGCGGGGAAAGGTTGATATCAGAACTGACTAAACTCCTCCAGACGATTTGGGGCAGGTACGCCATTGACTGCGACACGCCGCCATCTCGGATAGCGTCTCTAACCAGCGGTTTGAGTGATCACGAGGACCCCATCCAGGCAGGCGACACCTACCCACTTTACTCAGTGGAGCAGTCAGGGTCTTCATATTTCGTGACCACGTTGTCGCTTGACCACCACGTGGTTTCACCGAACTGTTGGTGGTCACGCAAACAAGCATTATACACCTCCTTTCAGCGACAATCGAACGTCTTTTCGACGCCACAGATGACGCAGGTTGGCAAAGGCAACTCGTGCCTTTGCTATCCTCGTTGATATCTCATCAGCAATATTACAAGCTGACGAGATAGTGCTACCCAAGTAGGTCCGTCACAACGAGACTGGACCTTGACGTGGTGTGACGGCTTGCGCATCTCGATGACCTATTGGGCTAAACTGGACGGTGTGATCACCACACCGATAGAGTCACTCATACCAGGCAGGCCAATGGGTAGAGGTCTGACAAACCAGTCTCCTGGTCCTCCAGGTTGGGGGTTGGAAGAAGGTTGGCATCTTTTTCCGGAAAAAGTACCAGTTCTGGTACATTGCCACCCAACCGCTGCCTTGCGGTACAGGCTTTTGAGCCAAAGGCTTGGTTGAGAACCCTAATCGTTCTCCTGTCTAGGTCTGGGCGTCCTGGCAGCATCTCAGCTCATATACAACCATGAATATATGATGATGTTCCGT
>LOND01000446.1:67992-80057 GCA_014220965.1 Paragonimus kellicotti
CGCCTACCTGGATGGGGTCCTTGTGATCACTCAAACCGCTGGTTAGAGACGCCATCCGAGATGGTAGCGTGTCCCAGCCAATGGCGTACCTGCATCCATACCATTTCTAGTTCTTCCGCTTAGACTTCTTTTATTAATTTTCAACCTTCTTAGTAACGTTTTCTTCTAGGATATTCCACGTCACTGTTGAGGTGAGCGGCAGCCCGAGCCACAGTACCTTTTGGTCAGGCTCATGGCTGATATGATGATGATGATAGCCAGTGACCGCATCGTCACCTGGCTACCTTGTGGTCCCTTCTAACCATCAGCAGCCACACTGAACAATGCGTGATGCGGCAGAGTTTCCATCAGACTACGAAGTAGGTGACCCAGCCAACAAAGACAGCATTTGCGCAGTCCTGGTTATCACTTACGAATATGCACATTTCCCAAGTACGAACTGAAGGAATATTGCGTTGCTCGCACCATCAGCCCGTTTAACGCGGGCTAGCTGGAATAATCAGTGGTGGCGGAATACCGGGAATTCGTGTGTACCTCCCACCTGAATAAGCCAGACCTCCGAACCATTGGGCAGAACCAAGCGAACACACACGTTGTAGGGATTGTCGTTAAGCGATTGTCGGAGTCTTTTTGACGCCGGCAGTGGCGTAGTTTGGCTATTGCACATCATGTTTGTGAAACTCTTTACGGAATCAGCGAACATAGGACAAAGTGTTTCAATCTTCGATGGTTGCACTGTTATTGTGTGATTCGTAGTATGTCTAACGTTTATCTTTTTCACTTCCTTCAAGGTTCTCTCTGAAGTAGTTTTACTCGCTTTAGAACACGTCTGGTAGTATCAATGAATTTAATGTAGAATTATAGCTCGTGCGCATTTTAATTTTATCTCGAAAGGTTGTCCGACTCATTTATTGCCAAGTTTCGTGGCCACGTTGTTGCTTAACCGCCACGCAGTTTTAACCATATATTATCGGTCGCGGTATATGGTGCGCAGCGGTGTAAATACATGGCTGGCACGCGGAATTTATGACCCAATCATCGCAGACTGTGGGACGTGATCAGCTGATTGATTGTTCGCTTGTCCAGAACGTTCTGGATTATGCGCTGGCAATCGACCGCGCTGCTCACACGATCATCCCACTTGATGCTGACTAAGTAGTAGAGACAAAGATAATCATACACTTACAGTCTGTTGATGCCTTCGTCGCGAACAGGCTACGTTTCCGAACCGTAGACCGCACACGATTGTCACATATCTTTTTATTTCAATGATAACCGAACGTCTTTTCGACACCACAGATGACGCAGTTTGGCATAAGGCAACTCGTGTCTTTGCTATCCTCGGTGATATCTCATCAGCAATATTACAAGCCGACGAGGTAGCGCCACTGAGGTATGTTAAAGTGTCGGCAATCTCAAGCGAGTTACTGCAATGAAGAACGTATGAGTGTATTAATGTTCTGGCACTACTTCGAACCCATTACACACAATAGTGAAACGTTACCGGTAAACGAAATCATCAGTGGTTTTTGCTGGTGCTTAATCTCCATACAACCGTAAAGAAAGCAGCATGCCCTAGCAAAGGAGAAAAGGAATTGGAGGAGGAGACCTGATTACTGAAAATAACTACATCTACATTTAAACAGTCAACTTCAAAGTGCTTACACCATGCAGAAAAACAACCCGGTCATAGGTGAGGTGTCGTCAGCATCCGCTTTCACTACCTATTCGGTGCAGCGGTTCGGGCTACAGTTTGCTTTGATAGTAAGCATTAGAATGCACTGGAGGAAATATCGTGAATTAAGAAATTTACCACATAAATACTACTCGTTGCCAGCCAATGATGTGGTTGTTGTGTTGCTTTCAATTTAGCATATGGAGCCCGCTGACTTCTCAACAAAAATGCGGAGTACAGTAGTCCGTGGCTGCGTTGTTCTCTGACAGTTCATTCTTTTTCTAACCGTTGCTGACTTGCCGTGTTGGCACACCAAGTATATGGTACCCCATAGCCATTCATAACGAACTGCCCGTTGGCGAGTTCAACGTTTCTGACGGGTTCGCTGCATCTAATGTGGGTCAATCAATGGAATCAGCGTGGATTAACCAGTAAGTTTGTCCATATCCTCGTCTTAAGGTGGTCATATTTTGGAACCGGTGTGTAGGGTGTGTCGTACATAACTACTATCCATCGTTCGACTACCAACGAGGCGTCTTTATGACGCCACAGACGATGCGCGAGCTTGGGCAATGGCGGGTATCCTAATCGGTATTGCGAACTTGCGAGATTAGGCTGCACCGACCGGCAAAACGCTGCAACCCCTGTAGTGAAATGCTCAGTTTAGAAATGACATGTATGTCATTGGTAGATGGGTTAATGAAAGCCTAATGTTTGTCGGTTGGCTTGGTCCTGTAAAGTAGTGTCACATCAGGCCATTTGGGTTCCGTGAGCGCATCTAAGGTGGTATCCATCACAAAGCTGGACGATAAGTTCAGACACCTGACGATCATAGAAAATGAAGAAAGCTTGGATCAGTTACCGATAAAATCACTCTTAATGGAGCGGAGGTATATACTGATCGAGATTTGTTGGACTTCTGTGCCTTGTGACTAACCACAAGGAGGATTATAAACAACAGTCGGCTTGTTGATCTACAGGCTCACTGGGAGTTAATGACGTATAAAAATGTTGACGCAACAGGAACACTAGTGGAGTGAAAATGTTATCACTACGTGCTCTTTACAAGTCTTTTTGCGTTGAGTTTTGTCGACTGACATAATATTTGTCCGTTAAGCAATCTGAGCGTGATTGGGATATCATCAAAGTATACGTCACTAACATCATTATCCAGCTCGATCTATCTCCAGTTATTGCACCCGTCCAACTGAGTTCTTTTATCAGTACTTTCCTTCTGTTGTTGAACCTTCAGAGGAGTTACGAATCGTAGACTTTGTAATACTGAAACGGTTTAAATGCGAGTAAAGTTTTGTTTGCTGTAGAACGATGAAAAGACGTGCTGAATAGCCTGCCCGATTGGGGTTCTGTGCAGTGCACTCTATATCACTTCAAGATTGTTGTGTTGCCACTCCGTTTAGTGAAAGGCAATCGGTGTGTGATTATGCCGCTTCGTCTACTTGGATGGCACCATTAGATTACAATATTGCTGAGATGGGGATAATAGGTTTGGCGTGGTTGCCGAGTAGAGAACGGTTGTAATTTACAAATCTGTCTTATGGTTTTCGAGCGTGTTATTTCCTTGACGAATCGGCCACTAAGTTGCATTATTTGACTTTCACAAAGCGTATTTTGTCGACATCCAGTGGGTTGATGTTCTTTTTGGAGAGTACTTAGACAGGCAATCGTTTGGTTAAATACTAAAATGAAATCCGCAATGGTTATTGTTGAGAACATGCAACCTGAAATGCGCAAACATCCCCGTGCCAACTAGTTTAGCGATGGTGTAACATACAAGCCGGCCGTTTCCACTCTGATTGTCCGTTACACTCGTGGACTAACTTTAGGGCGACGTGGAGACACCGGGGGACAGCGTTCTTCCGAAGTAGGGGTTCCAGCAACAGTCCGGAAAAGGGAAACGATACGAACAAGCGCGAGCCAAATGCCCAGTATTGTATTGCTGTCGATGATGAAAAGCCCAGTAAGCCAGACATGCACACGACTTACACAAACGAAAATTAAAACGGTGGCGACAACACAGCAGCACGCTCTGACACAATTCAAATTCAACCCATGCGTGCCTACTGATTCCGACCGCACGTTACAGTGGTTACGGTGTTGTGTCGAGGCTGTTCGCTAATCCGACTCGGTCATCATCATCATCATCATCATAGACAGCAATACATCAGTGGTTCACACTGATGCTTGACTGCCACACAACCACGAAGAAAAAGAAAAAAAAAAGAAAAAACTTATATAGGAAGAAAGAAGAAAACAGAGGAGGGGAGGGGAAGTGGACCTAACTACTAAAAAATAGCTACGTCTATATTCAAACATACAACATCAAGGCGCCTACATCTTGCACAAACACCTTGGTTTGAATTCCGCTTGGACGGCGATCTAGATGTGTATAAGAGACAGTATATATATATATATATATAATGCTTTGCATTAAGCTTGCTAGTGTTCTCCTTCGAGCATTCACCATAGGCCACATAAAACCGATCTATTACACTGTTCAGTTGTCAGATTACTGGCACGTCGTTATCAGTATTATCTGGTCACAGCATGACAAATCGTCCAGACCAAGTTGCGTGCAGCTGCCGTCTAGTAAGCTGAAATGAGGAAAATGTGATCCGACATAGTTCAGCATAAGAAGAATTAGGCAGACAGACGTTCACACACAGGAGGGACTAGTCATGCCAGGACCCACAAGTCTGACATATGTTCGGTGAAATAAAAATGTTGATTCTAAACTACCACCAGAAGCACCAACGCTTATGTGTAGTCTTATAGAGGATAGTTTATGAAACAACGATACTTGTAAGTGGAATGCTACACTTCTTGCTCGTTTCCGTTCGATCATTATCAACATGCTATCCTAGATCGCAATCACACAACCGAAAATCATGTGGTACCAATGTACTGTTTCCACCCGAACTAAACAGCCTTCGCATTCGCAGACACTACGATTTAACGTCTCACTACGGTAAGGTCTTGATGCGCGTGTGATGGAATGTTATGGCCTCTGTACTTAAGTGCACGACGCGCTAAGTCATTCGCAAATACGCATTAACCAGACGTAATGGCTTAAAGATATCGTTTGGAATGGAGACGGGAGATTTATTGCACAGAACGTACAGATGGTCTCATACAATGCTGTAAACATCGGCGACAAGTGTGCATAAGAAAGGTGTGGCCAGTACTAACTAATAGTATCCAGTAGTCTCCGCATGTTCCGTTTGGTTCATCAGTAGAGTGCAAGAAAATGCTTCAAAATCGGTTATTGTTTCCCCAAAACGATACACTGTTGCCCTAGTCGGAGTCCGCCAATGTGATACGGTTCCAGCATGATATTTAGTCCAATCCAATCTGTTCACGGCGTTTTTCGTGAGAAAACAGGTTTCCAAAGATGAAAACATTTCAATCTGGGTAACATTTTCGAACGAGTTGTCGACGCCTATCTCGATAACACAGCAGCTGTCCTCATCATGACATCCATATATGGATAAAATGGTCAAATAAGACATGTCCACTGGAAGTGGGACAACACGGCTCAATAATAAGGACACAAAACTGAGACATGCCAAGCGACGCTTATCGTTTTGGTAGCATAGCCATAAATGACGCGCTACGTCTAAAAATACAGCGGGGCATGCCTCAGATTCTACAGGAAAACTGTTGGTTTTCGATCATCCTATCAGTTTGCAAATCTGTCGTTAATGGATGTGGCTTTTTATTATCCATCACGTGATGAGAAGCTTATCGTGATAGCACAGTTCGTCAGGGGAATACCGTATTTTTACTTTGTCCATTTTTCACTCATCGATGCATATTGGTCCCCAGCCCATCGTTGCCTTTCAAATGCTGAAACGTTTACAGAGACGTTTGTCAGCAGTCAGGTGTTATTCTTCATTGACCGTGGTAGCCAAAACACTGAGACGATGGAGCCGATTGACTTGGCCTGAAATGCGCGAACACCCTCGTGTCAACTATTCTGTCTGTGATTACAGTGTTGCGTTGACGCTGTTCGCTAACCCGACTCGGTCAGAGCGCCCATTTTTTGGACAAGCCCTTTAGTTTGGATTCCGGATTTTGTGTCCGGATCTGCGCTTGCTGAGTGGTCCGTATATATACCTTAATTTGATGTGTGCTTCTGCAATAAATGCGGATGTTAGGCTTTTTTCGAAATCCTGTGAGCACCAGTTAAGGTTCGGTGAGTCACGGAGCGCTCGTGGAGATAGGTGAGGTTTGAGTTGTTGTGAAGTTCTCCCCGGACCTATAATTTGTCTACTGTGTGGACCAGTAATTATCTTGGAGGTTGGACCCTTTTCGTTTCTCTTGCGCCGCTGATAACTCTATGGACTTGGTTGAGCGTGTTCAGTTGTACAGTAGTACTTGCTGTAGCGATGTTCGTCGTCAGGCGTCATGTTAGGAAGTGAACAGTGATGTGGAGGTGATGCCAACAGGAACGTTGTTGACAGCTTGAATCGTTTCCTCTGTCGGGAATGTACTGTCGGACGCTATGTTTGGCGTTGCTTGTTAGGCCCTGCCTTGAGTTAACTGTGTGACACGTTTGCCTCTTCATGTATTCTCTTAGTGCGTAATATGAGGCATACCGGGCGTTGATCGAATAAGCTTTTTTTCTAGTGCACCTTATTCCTTGGATTATAAGACAGGCTGTTGGCTTTGAATCATGTTTAAGCGTTGACTACAACATGTCAGAGCGGTGTAAACGACAAGGCCGGCAGGTCAACACGTGTGGGCAAACACACCTGGGGCATGATGCGGATTTTGGTGTAATAGTTTTTGTGATTGAAGGACAATCAGCTAGTTTCGAGCGGAACCAATCACGACGCTCTAGTCCACGTGTTTAATTTGGCTTAAGAGTTCTGCGAACAGCATTAAGGAGGTGAGTATTTTACACTGCTTAAACATCACTATTGTTTAGCTTGTCAACCGAAATGGACGGTAACGTATTGACTCGGCTGGATGGAAGAAACTTAAGACAAACGTTTGACGCTTATCGTTTCCTAACACATGCTGTTTTCTGGAAGCGGTCCATTTAGTGAATCACGACGCATTTCGCAGAGTTCACAAGTGCGAGTCGAACGAGAGGGGCACATCCTATCTAACTGTTGACAAATCTGTACCTATTGTTGGCTGTTCGTAGCTGTGCATTGTCAACTCAACAATGGTGTTAGTTTAGGTCGATGAATATCTGCTCAAATGTAGAGACCAGATAGTTCTGTACTTTTAAAGAGGAACAAGAAGTGTTGATCAGGTCAAATCAACCGTACGCTTGATGCACCTTGGAAGGTGAATTTTCAGCTTTCGCATGCTTGAGAAGTAATTAGCTAAGTTAGCTTAAGTCACAAATTAGTAACAGTCATCATGAACATCGTTAGAAAGTTGGTGACCGACCACAGTAACTGTCATTGAGAAGAAACTGCGGCTTCAGTTTCGTGCTTACTTCAAGGCTGAGTTTGCACACAGTTCGGGTTGAATGAAATTTTGAAAGAAGATTAAAACCGAGTGCGTGTAAACGAATGTTTTTTTATTATTGAGATCTAGTGTGAAATGCAGGAATACACTTAGAAAGATCCGAACAAAAGAGCGCACGTTGTGTCGGACTGGACTTTATGCAAACATTTTGCACATTGATATGTTAAGAAGCAGTAACATAAACTGTTTATAGGGACTACGACTACAACATGAAAGTTATTTTAGGAATCCTCAAAAAGGTGCATAAAATCACAACCGGTGGACAAGGCATGTAGTGAGGACACCTCCGTCGATAAATCGATTGACTGAAAGATTTTGGATGGAGAGTAGTGTAAAACGCCTGACAAGGCGATGGATTTGGCATAACCGTCAGTAACTTGAATTTTTCATACCATGTTATTACTCAGAAACTAACATCCAGGTACAGAAGAAAGTCAAGGTAGATGTCCATTATGTATCCGAAGGTGTGGGTTCGCATCGAGAAGGTCGTCGTATTGACTTCATTTAAAAATCGAAAGCAAATTGCCAGTACACTTGGTTATGTCAAGAGGTAGTTCAATTAAGTTTCCCAACAAGGCGTTCAAAATAAATCGATTTAGGTATTTGATTGCTAACACTCCCACCTTATCTATGGTTGCTTACAAAAGTTTGATCGTGAGACGGTATGGATGCCGTACAAAGCGAAAATAATCATAGGGAGGGGATTGCATCCTGCAAAACATCAGAATTAGTGGTGAGTAGCGATGAGGTTTGAACACTAAACCGGGCAGGTTGGCTACGACTCGCAAAGTAATTATGTAAAGTGTGGATGGTGGAAATTTGAGCGCCGGTTTCGTTAAGGATTTAAAGCAGTGTATGTCAATGTTTCGGCATGTGCGACATACCACATCCTATGAAGTCATATACTGCTTTTTCGTCTGGCTGCTCCCCTTTGGCCTGTCTGACAGGGTTGAACCTGGAAGGACCGGAGTCCTAGTCAGCATAGCCCGCCGGATCAAAACAGCACACAAGCTCCGACCACCTCGTCAAGGTAGCAGTATAGTTCGGGTCAGATGAGGGATCCTAACGAACACTGGGAACAAATCGCCGCAGCTATGAAAACATGCTGTGAAGAGGTATGTTCCGAAGGAGCTGTTCAGTTGCGACAGAACTGGATTTCCATCACGTCGATAAACCTCATGAACAAGCGTCGCTCGATCCCACCTGGTTCTGAATATGATGACGACCGTCGAGAACTTAAACGCAAGCTGACTAAAAGCTTGCGCAAAGACCGTGAGCACTACTTGGTCGAACAGTCGAAAGAGATGGAAAGGGCCTTTTTATCTGGAAATTGTAGAAGGCTTTTTTCCCTGATCCGTGGTTGTACTGGTCGTCGAGTCGGTGTGAGACCATATGTGAAAAAGATGGTTCACTTATCACCAATCAATCGCGTCGACTTGACAGGTGGGCTGAACATTTCGAAGATCAGTTCAGTTGGCCTCAACCAGACCATGTGGACGACGGGACCCGAATGGTCAGTTATTTGCGTTCCAGACGGCCCTCCGTCGGAAGCAGAAGTGGTCCTAGAGCTCAGGTTATTGAAGCGTAACAAGGCTCCTGGACCAGACCTCCTCTCTTCTCTGTTCAAGGATGGCGGGGAAAGGTTGATATCAGAACTGACTAAACTCCTCCAGACGATTTGGGAGACTGAAGAGGTACCTCGCGATTGGTGCTTGTCAACAGTAATTCCCGTTTTCAAAAAGGGGTCCCGAAGTCTATGTGACAACCACAGAGGCATCAGTTTGGTATCTGTTGCTTCCAAGTTACTCACTGGTCTCATTTTACGTCGGCTCACTAAACCCAGAGAAAGCCAGATACGTGAAGAACAGGCAGGATTCCGATCCGGTCGAGGGTGCGTTGACCACATTTTTACCTTGCGACGGATCTTGGAACATCGGCACTCTTATAGGCAGCCGACGGTCGTGGTCTTTCTGGACCTGAAGGCTGCTTTCGATTCAGTTGCTCGTAACGTTCTCTGGAACTGTCTTCTTCGCAAGGGAGTACCAGGGAAATACGTGAATCTGTTGAGATCACTGTATGCTCACTCTGCAAGCAGGGTGAGAGTTTATGGACAGCTGTCTCGGGCGTTCATCACTTCTAGTGGTGTTCGTCAAGGGTGTCCGATTTCCCCTTCCTGTTCAATTTTGTCATGGACGACATTCTGGAGGGTGCGCTTAAGGAGTCCAGTGGACTTGGTGTTGAGCTTCTTCCTGGCGCTCGGTTGACCGATCTGGACATTGTCTTACTTAGCCCCTCTGCCGAAGACATGCAGACCATGCTGAACAAGGTGAATGACCGGGCTGGTTTGTATGGAATGCGCTTCGCACCTTCAAAGTGCAAAGTGTTACTTCAAGACTGGGGCATTTCCACTCCTACTTTCTTTATTGCAGGTAATCCGCTTGAGACTGTGGACAGTTTCACCTACTTGGGTAGCATTATCTCGTCAGCTTGTAATATTGCTGATGAGATATCAACGAGGATAGCAAAGGCACGAGTTGCCTTTGCCAACCTGCGTCATCTGTGGCGTCGAAAAGACGTTCGATTGTCGCTGAAAGGAAGAGTATATAATGCTTGTGTTGCGTGACCACCAACAGTTGGGTGAAACCACGTGGTGGTCAAGCGACAACGTGGTCACGAAATATGAAGACCCTGACTGCTCCACTGAGTAAAGTGGGTAGGTGTCGCCTGCCTGGATGGGGTCCTCGTGATCACTCAAACCGCTGGTTAGAGACGCTATCCGAGATGGCGGCGTGTCGCAGTCAATGGCGTACCTGCATCCATACCATTTCTAGTTCTTCCGCTTAGACTTCTATTAATTTTCAACCTTAGTAACGTTTTCTTCTAGGATATTCCACGTCACTGTTGAGGTGAGCGGCAGCCCGAGCCACAGTACCTTTTGGTCAGGCTCATGGCTGATATGATGATGATGTAGTTAAGGGAAGTGTGTGGGATAGTCAATGCTAGTGCTGTGAGTCAAGAATACGGATGGCGCAAAGGGTTATTTATTCAGGAAACCAACACATGGGTTATGCGTTTCAACATGACAACAAACAAAAACACTCATCTGCGTACGGTACTGGTCCCAGAACGTCACGGTTGCTACAGACGCTAATACTCAGTTCCTGTACGTACCAAGAACCATTTCATGTCATGCTGCACTCCGATGTTTCTTCTTGTATTTTTCCTGCGGCTACTTCAATGTCAAAATCCATGCTCTTGCCCCACTACTGAATAGCAGTGGTGTGAGCAATATAGTGCGACCGCACCGTCTCACTACACTAGGTAAGCCATAAGACCTGAACGAATTGCACATATGAACAAAGCGCCAGACTAGGTAATGTGATAATTATCAACGCAACTGTTGCCAAAGTCCGTTGCCCGATTGCCCTAAGTTGGCCTACTGGTAAGTTGCCATAAAAGTAGTAGATTCAGGAGCGCACTTGTTGATACCTCGTTGTAAACTGGGTAGCTACAAACGGAGCCGACTACTTTCGTTTGTGGCATCTCATTCGACAAGTGTTCTGCACACTGTGCAAGTTTTCAGAACAGGAGCGTTCGGCGGCTTGGCATGTGCATCGGTTCCTTGTCACTGCAAGCTACGGCAATGGTTTCACAGCATACCCTTCTAGGAATTGGCGCGGAATAACCGGTGTGTAATGTGTCACTGAAAGATGGACCTGCTGACCTCAGTAAGCGGTTGTAGGACACGTTTGTAAACCCTGCTGGTTAGTGTACTAACAATCATTTTCTTTCGGATGATGTCGTTTCAAAAACAAGGAATATACGAACCGTTATCTTCAACCGGCTGACGACAGTTTTTCGCTAAATCTGGCAAACCACGAGGAAGTTATGTGAACTGAATTCCTATGACAAGAAGCCAGTTGTTGATGCCGATCAACACAATGGTCACTTCGACAGAGCAATAAATGAATCTTCCCCAGCTCACATGGAATTTTCCCCTTCCGTCGACCCATCTCTCCTCATTAAGAGCCCAGCTGCTTCGAACGACCTATCCGATGTGAAGTCCAGCAAGCAGACCTGAGGACTTGACCTTAATCGCTTTGAAAAAATGTGGTGGGATTTTATATTAACATTTAGCTAAGTTGTCTATTCTACATTTCCCAAAACGCAAAACTGTTGGTTCCTGGAGAATCGTACGCATCACACGAACTTTTAAAGAGAGAAGGTCAAGTTTCGTCCGGTTTTCATACATTTCTGCAATAATGAAAGTTTACTAACAACCAACTCCCGCTCGAATGAAAACTAAGATAAACACCAGAGTCTCCAATGAATCTGTTTAAAGTCGCTCCTACTCAACCACAGAGACTTTAGCCTGTCTCGTTCATTTCGTTAATATCGCTTGACAAATAACCTATAGTATAACATACAAGCGGGCCGTTTTGACTCTGAATGCCCGTAACACCTGCAGACCAACTTAAGGGCAACGTGAGGACATCGGGAAACAGGGTTTTCCCGAAGTAGGGGTTATAGCAACAGTCCTGAAAAAGAGAACGACACAAACAGGCATGAGCCAAAGGTCCAGTAAACCATGCACACGACTTACACAAACGGAAACTAAAACGGCGCCAACAACACAGCAGCACGCTCTGTTACACAATTCAAATTCAACCTGTGCGCGCTTGCTGGTTTCGACCGCACGTTACAATAGCAGTTTATGCGTTTCCTAGTCAACAGCAATATGTTCGAAACATTGACATACACTGCTTTGTTATGGACGACATTCTGGAGGGTGCGCCTGAGGAGTCCAATGAACTTGTTGTTGAGCATCTCCCGGGCGTTCGGTTGACCGATCTGGAGTATGCGGACGACACTGTCTTACTTAGCCCCT
>LOND01000446.1:135927-149008 GCA_014220965.1 Paragonimus kellicotti
GAAGTGAAACCATTATCCTTCTAAAAGTAAACGCAGGGAGACTCCAATAGTAAACCTAACCTGGAAAGAAAAACACTGAAGATTTAATGCAAGAAATATCTCAGTATGGGAGTACACGTTAGTGCACTCTAGAGAAGATATGAAGGAAAGGTAAACCTCGAAGTTGGACTGGAAGAAAACAGGCAAAACATTTATCATACAGTACACCAACAAAGCCGAAGAGAAGGAAAGGTAAAAGGCCACAGACATCCTGGTTTCTGAAAAGAGTAGCGGACGAGGTCCAAACGACGGTAGTCGTTGACTCAGCTGAAAAAGAATAAATGGATTCAACCGATATAATCTATTCAAACTTACTTCACGCATTGTCTTTTCGCCGACGGTATATTATGAATACGCTGGTGATCTACTAATTCAAGGTGGTCAACGCATTCGCGGTCGCCCACCTCGCAACGTCTTATAGTCGTGTCACCTCGACCTATGGCACCGATGGTTCCCTTGCATAACGCGCGCGTTCATTCTCGGCCGCGCAGTAATTACTCATTAAACATTCAGACACCAGTCTGAATCGTATTCCACCAGGCCGTCCTATTCGAACTATAAATACATTCGTTAAAACGCGAAAGACTCACCTGAATTACATCCTGATATCTTCGTTTTTGACCACCAGATTTCGACTGCCTAATTTCACTCTCAACCCACTGATCCTCATTACTTTCGACTTTCTGATCTTACTCCTCCCTTCAAGTTTGTTTGCACTATAAACATCTAAATAGTACCTTCAATGTGGCAATACAGTTCATAGTTTCAGCACTGTCTTGTTCCTCATATTAAAATAAACCTGTCAGTAGTTGTAGTTCGTCTACTAATTCACACCCATTCCTTCGTAATCATATAGCTTCGAGTATTCTTATGAGTAGAAAGCGGCTGAAAAATTCCGTTCTCAGACGTCTGTATTTGATGCCACTTTACTGAATTTTGGTTGTTCAGCTAGATGTCCACGACCAAACACAACACACGAGTGTTCGCAGCGAACTATGAATGGTCTTCGTACTTTCTAAAAAATTTCCAAAGTTCCACTTTTCTATTAGCGGATTCCCAAAACTATCCACGACCGTCGAATGCATTTCAGCGTTTAGGTTCATGATTGAAGAAGATAAGGGAATTGTTAGCGTCCCACGATATTTCTTATAATTACAAGTGACATTCTTAACATATAATTTAGAATATCTCTTTATCTACTTTATTTAGTTCCTAACGTTCACTTTTCTTCGAGCAAAACACTCGATAATTTTCTCCCTCCGCACAAAACTGATCGTGAAATTTCAAATGAAATTCGTTATGTACGACCATCACAGACATCGCAGGAGGCTTTTCCTGTGATCACACGTTACGTGACACGCAACACGCGTTTTGTGATTGAAATGCAGTGGGTACCCTTATAATGCACACTATACATTATCCGTATCTTTCAAATGTAAGACTTCGGAATCATCTAATCGGTGAACATTCACTGAAGTCCATTCATCTTTTGTGTGACAAATAATACTAACTTGATTTTGGTGGTCAGTATTTACTGTCCAGTACAATGACAAATGCTGTCTTTCACATGCCGAACTGTGAACGACCGTCTAATGGTAGGCAACTCTTGTTTAATAAAAGGCAAGTTAACCTAGTCTTGTCGTATTTTTACAATTCTCGAATAATTCACTTGTTACTCATATCACACCAGACAATTCCGGCATGCTATTCTTTTCTTCGTAGAGGTGCGACTGTTAGTGGTAACCGAATCTCTAAGTGAGACTTTTGATAAAACATTTAGGTGCGTAAACAAGTGATCTATGCTGTTGATGTACCCTTATCCTGAGACATTCTTAGCAGATTGTTATGCTTACTATTTGTGCATCCTTTTTCCTTCCTTGTTTTTAGCTTGATTTTTGTCCGTTATTAACCGAGGTTAGTTTCTACATGAAATCTAGCCAGTTGAGTATAAATGACTCATGTCTTGTGAGCCCAGTCATGTGGTCTGTGTAGTTCTTCGAGATCGTCGTATGGCAGCGCGAAATAATCAAAGAAATATCTCACGAAAAGGTTGGTCGATCTTCTTCTTTCATCCGTCCAGCCTACTTAGGGCTATCTTGAAAATAATTTACATTTGAAATTACCGTATTCAGTGTTGAGGCTCCATACACCACTGTGGTGAATCTCATCAAGGTAGCATTCTCAGCCAAAAGCTATTTGTCAATACCTAGCTGTTAAGTGCACCGTAAATCCAATAGTACACTTTGAAACATACATTTATAAAACTAGTTTAGAACGCATTTAAGTAAGTCACAGAGATGGACCTAACCTTCAGTTTTGACCCTCGACTAGTTTTCCTTAAACTGTTTTACACAATTAGTTTAGTGTAATTGGCGCGCGCACCTATGAGAAAAGTCTGTGTGATAAGGATGTAGCAGGGTATGAGCGAACTTCAGCTAATGCTGTAACATGAACCGTCGAAATTAAATCTCGAGTGCTTCAGCTGTGGTGATGTTTCAGCACTGATGTAGCTTCAATGGACAGTTGGGCAGTTTGTGCAGAACGTGAACCGGCTGACAAAAATCTAGGTCGCATGACAGTACATGCTAACTAATAGTTGATTGGGGGTGACTGACTTCGGTTTAACGCACGTCAGAGGTGTTTGCTACGTCTGTTAAAGTGTTATGCCGTTCAATAAATTAAACTCCATTAGTAGTTGAAAGACTGCTAGAGCATAGTTTCGAATACACGCAAGTATACTCTTAACCACCTGGGTTCACTAATCTGCTCTAAGCGTCACGCCGCTCGCACGGCGAGCTAACTCCTGACAAAGTGTTAATGTTACCTCCATTTCTCACCAGCCACAAAATAGAAAATGGGTACCTACCGACTGTCACATTTAAGACAAAAACAAGTGCAGCGCGTTTAACAAATAAATGACGCCCTGAACACAGTAGCATAATGAGATTAGTGCTACCACCGTTATCATTGATGTGAAAATCTCAAGCGTTAAGGGTCAAAGGCCTAACTGGTGAAGGTTCGTGGTTAGATTAATGTGCATAAATAAATTTAAAATGACAAGAATCAAGCTGAACTTACAGACTAACGTACGAATGAGATACCGGTAGAAGTGGATCGAAATATAAAAACATAACATCCCTACAACCATAGAGGTTGTTGTAGTTACGCGAGGGTGATGATCATTGTTTGTGCATAAACAAAAAAAGCTTTCTCCAGCAAGTTGTAACAGCTTTGCAAATGGCAAAATATGCCGATATTTTTGACAATACGTTATTTGAATTATTGAGGTTGCGTCCATTTTATATCTAGTCACTTTCGGATGGCTGTTAATTACGTTGCGTGGGGTCTCGTGTTCTCAAAAATTCATTCCGATGAATCATTTTCAGCAAGTGAAATCAAGCGGAATTTGGAGCCACAACTATCCACCTACAACGAGACGGAAGATTTGATCAGAATTCGTCAAGATCAAAACAGAAGTCAGAGGTAAATTGCAATCTACAATAGTCTACAGCACGAGATTACTGTTAATTTTGCTGGTGAGGTTGACGCCAAAAAGTTATTGTACATTACATTCATTTGGACTGTCTGAAGTTCAATTGATAGAAACGTGCATGCCAACAAAGTCTATGCAGATGGCATCCAGTCGAACGTTCACATTTTTTGTTCGTGAGGCTCTGAAACAACGCAGGGCTGACAACATCTTACCGGTTGGGTAAACAATGGCCGTCAGCATACGACACATGAGGGGTGACACGCACATCGATCACAGAAAACTAGATCGGATCTTCGTGAGCTGTATAATACTACAAATAACTCGCCCACATAATATAGCCAACATACTGTCATTTGTGTGTTTACGATCGTTTCGTTAATTCCACGAGCAATAAACGAGATGTAATTATCGTTTTAATTGAAGTTAGTGGCTTGGGTGCTAGTCAACGTCCTCGGAAAGAAAATTCCTTGAGTCATACCACTGACTGTAAAATTGTGTGAGAGTTAATTCGCATATATACTAACGAAGCTGCTCTCCTCGAGAAAATGGGGAAGATCTGACAGGTTTGCGCCACATTAAAGTCGGTTCTTCTCAACACAACAGTTATTTGATGGGTGATAGACGCTGGAGGCAAGTAAGTGAACTAAACACGTATGGTCGTGTTTCACTGCGGTTGCCACTCCCTCGAAAGGTGGCTGCCTTACCCTTCAAAATGATGGACAGTGATAGTTCTTACAAAGTCAGCATAATGTGTAATTCGTCATCAATGTACCTGTCTAGTCGGTGTGACCTATTGATTCACAACAGCTCCGCTGAACAACAGTTATCTTATTCATGGCTCCTAAAACAAGCTTGTCTCTGTATAGTTCTCAGATCATACTCCATGTGACTAGTTATGCTGAGACTGATTACGACACCGATGTAGCTCACACTCCACTCACTATATCTGCTTGTGAGCCTTATTACGCAGTTATGGAATCCCATCTAAAAATCTCGGAGAGTTCACATAGTATAGGGCGTCCAAGAAATCCTCCAGGCTAGATTACATCCTGGCTAGTGGACAGCACATGATTAATGAGTTACAAATGAACGCCCTCTGAGCCACGATGACCAAGCATGTGAGTTGACAGGCAAGCCAGGTATATCCTTTTCAATTTAAAACGATATAAAGAAATTTCATCAGGCGGACTGGATATGTATAACACTAGAAATTAGCGACAATTTTTAGTGGAATATAACAGACTATCCGTCACCTGATGACGACTGGCAATTTAACATGAAAGTGACTATTAATGTTATGGTCAAGTTTGACCATAGCAGTCAGATTAGACGATTCAGGCGCTGTACAAAGTACTTAACGACAGTAATGTGACCAATCTGAAACATGTATCAGCCGGATAGGTCTGACCAAACATTCATACAGTACCATTTAGTTGGGACCGGAAAGCGACAAAGTAAACTACAAATCTGACTAAGATTCACACTGACATTTCCAAACTTTTTAGAAACAATGTAGTTATAGGTACGAGGTTCATCCTGCTTTCTCTTTTCTTTTTGACACAGTTGAGTTGACTGACTCAATCGAAGATTTTGTCAGCCTTTTTGGTTATCGGTATATGAATGAATGCTCTATCAACACTGCAGGTCGTATTCCTGCAGTAAATCTGTTCTCGAAACATACAGGTTAAAAGTTCACATGATTTCTTGAAAGTCATCATCGCTCTGTAGATTATTTTGTAAATCCTTTTATCATTTCACCTCTAAGGTTAGGTAACTCTGCCAAGGAATTTTTGAGATAACACTTTGAATTTCGCAGTCGGTCTCTACAGGAGGGTGAGCATCTGAAAGCTTGGGAAGAGAACACAGTGCTGCTTATGGTAATAAGCTGACAGTAAAAGAATACACACTCCAGCGATCTGACAATACACATATTTTCTCCATGCTCCATTTCTAAACCATTTCTCAATGATACCTGTATTTCACAAGTATGTTGCATCCGGGTGGAATCATAAATTCAGTATGTCTCCTAGTTGTTCTGCTGACATGGTCATATGTGCAACACCTGTGCATTGTCAACTTCGACACGACTCTAATTACCATGAGGAAACAGAACTTGGTATTACAGTATATCGATTGCCTAGTCAATCGTACCCATACCTTGCGCAGCCTGTGACAAGGGTAGAATTCAATCCCGTCTTCTGTGTAAGGCTCAAACCCACTCAACGGTGAGGTAGCTTCGCTTTTGGTTTTCGAGGCTTTAAAAGGAAACGCAACGTGTGTCCAACCTGTATAACTTCGTGACCTCAGGATAGCGTAAGAGTGTGATACAAGACTCGTCACTCAATAAGCATTTCATCTACCAATTTTTGTTACTCGCGAAGCATTTCCCACCCCGTTTTACTGACTCTCAGAACAAAACTCTTTGTCAGAAAACCCAGAAGAAGCGGTTGTGACGTTGATGCTGCCTTGGTAGCACTTGGACTGTTTTTGAACCTTTACCTTTTTCTACTGTTTTGAGGCTTGGAAGTTTACGCATTTTAACTCGTCTGCAGTAAACACCAGCAGCGATGCAGCCACATCTGTTCGATTACTCACAGTAAGTATCGGATAATTTTAAGATAAGGACGACATATCTGCAGGCTGGTTTCCAGGTGTAGGCGGATTATAGACGAACATATAGGGAAACATTTCAGATGGGAATGTTCCCCCAAATCTGCCCGAGACTATCAAGGTCTACTTGCGCTTTATTACTCTGGGCCACACAAGTCGTAGGCAGATTGAAGTTGTCTGCTGCTAGGGTCCGTAGGTCTCGTCCGAATACGGATACGCGTAGCTTAATGCTCCCAAGTTAGTAATCAGTACAATTTTGTTGACAAACATGTATGCCTTTGCATTCGTTTACACTAAACGGCAAGTTCCTTTCTATGTTCAGTTCAAATCGCTCTGTAAGATTTTCGAACCTTTCGGGTGCAGATTATTGTCGTCGTTGTACAACAACATCGGTGAATGGACAATACTGAGTGGTTCAACAAGAGGCTGAATTAACTACAGGAGGCCTAAGATCGATGCTTGCTGAACACGGCTGTTTACAGGAGATCACTTGACAGACCTTATTGCTGAACCTGCTTTCAGATAGTTAACCCGGAAATCACTCGAATATGCGCTCAACCAAGTCATAATTACGAGGCTTCGGTAACAAGGTGGAGTGATCAAAGGCTTCGGAAAAGTCAACGTAAATAGCTTCAGTGGCCAAACCATTTGTTAACAACATCCGTTCGAAAGTCAGCAGGTTCGGTGCGCACGAATATCCCTTACAGAATTTATGCTCCCCCTTGGTTACAAGTTCGAGATTTTCTAAGTCGACTCGAAGTCATCTGGTAAACTCCCCATTACCTCGGCGACCATTACAAACGAGGCTTTTGTCCGATATTTTGTCGGGTCTTTTCTGCATTCAAAAAAATTTTTTTGTCCCATTTGACTGGACAAAACTCCAACAACAGTAGTGGGGTGACGTTAACTATTTTTACCCGTCCAGCTTTTCTCATGCTGACTGATTTTTGGTTACCTAAGCTACTCGTCTTAGTAGCTGTCTTTCAATCTTCAGATTCGAGAATATCTCTAGATTACCATTCAACACGTATATGTCACTGTATTTTTGGTGCCTGTTAGTGACTGTGAACTATTTCTAGACTTTCGGCGTACAACCNGCGTATCGACTTCTGAGAACAACCTTCTTAACAAGGTAACTGAGAGAACAGGCACTCGCATCCTAGTCTTTTGCTCGTCTATAGTTGCCTGTTATTATAAGATATTGTCTCGACAGACTAAGAAACGTTAGATCTGGGTAGGGGAAAATGTACACCATCACAGGACCCAATAGAATTGCCCTTGAAATTTCCTTCAGGTGATCGTAAAACATACGTCAACTCCAGTCCAAGAGTTCAACGATCCCGATTAGTCAAGTGGGAATGGTGGCCTCAAAGTACACATCAAAATCCCCACTCAGCCTTTCTGACTAAATGAATCTCCACAAATTGATTCATTCACTGAGCTTGCAACTGGTGGTGGAGCTCCCTCCTAGTACGCTTTTTAAGCCAATGCGGCTCCACTTTTTAATGAACTGAACTAACTTCGTGATCTGCACTCGACAGAGCCCGTCCATGGCTGGCACCATGAAGATCTGGTGTAAGGACTGAATGACAGATGGTAAACTGACAGTGTTTCGCAGCAATGGGAACACCGGTTTAGGAGGTGGATTAGCTCTTAATTGCAGCTCGCAATTAGTGACCTCAGGTATTCGTAACGAGGTGCATAGAACCTGCTCTGTGTTTACTTTAGAGGTCACTTTACATCCAACTGAGTGTAGAGGGAGAGTAAGGAGAAAAATGCAATCGAATGTTAAATTCCCTCTGTTGTGTACGCGTCAAGGCTGTTTGTGTGCTCCACGCTCGCGTTAGGACTCAAGCTGCGTTCTGATTGGTCGCGCCTTCAACGGCCAACGACTCATTCGTCCACGCACATAAGAATGACGTTACCGCTTGTAAATGGGACAATACAGTATGTACTTCTACTGAGTCACGTGTTCTCTCTACCGTTGTTATAGCCTGTAAGGCTTACTGTTGATTGCACCCGAATACGAATACAACACTGGCGTCGCGTTAAACGAACCTGTCCGATGAATTCTAATCTGCAACCTCCGGAATCCTATTGGCGTGATGCTGCCATACAGCCAACCGAAAGTGATTGGACACAGTGGAAAACTACATTTACAAAGTACTTGGATTTGCTACTGATTGATACTACTTTCAGTGAGAGCCTGAAGTTAAAGCTGCTTCGTCATTTGCTGGGCAATGAAGGACAACGTCACTTCGACGCACTTGACTTGCAGTCAGAAATTTCGTTAAACGATGCCCTCGTTATAAAAAAAAAGTTTCAGCGAACAGACTGTTTTCGATAAATTCTCCTCTTTGGCTGGTACAATTATATAAAATTAAGTGACGTGTTAGAATGTTATTGATCAAAGGATAAATGAAGGGACAATGTAATTGGATAAAAGATTAACACTACTTCGCTGTGGTTAGGAACACAAACGAAGTTGATCCTAGTTAGTCAGTGTTAATCAGGCTGGGACAGTGGGACGGGGACAAATTGTTTCACGGGTTGGGCGGCCGTGTTCGGCCAAGGAAGCCTCAGAGTTTGAACGAATTGTTTATGCACACACAGATCCGGGTGACGTAGTCGGATTGCGACCGCCTCGGCTATCGACAGGATGTGGCATTTGACCTTTCGCGACAAGGTGGCCGGGACGCGATAGACGGTACGAAATGCTGTCTTCGTGTCTGTGTGTTGATTACAGTCGATCAAATGGGCCAGAATGGATGAACTAATGCGTTTTGTTGTCCCAGAGTGAAGCCAGGCGGGGCAGTGTTCACGGATTCTTTCGGACGCTATACTTGACCGTGAATAGGGTGCAGAACGGACGTATTCACAGAAAGATTCGGGTTGAAACAGGACGCTGTGGAACCGTTGGAGCAGTTTACAGCTCGTCAAGTAACGCAAGCGAGCCAAGATACTCCTGGTGACGACTCGCCATCGTTATTGACAGAACACATCTACTCAGTACCTAATTCTACTTTCACTGAGAAGCAACACACTAAACAGGAATCACTGACTGCTGTCATAGAAGGAAGTGTTTTCGAACGAATTGGTCGAACAAATCGACAGTTCCAAATGGGTTCACCCCATAGTCACGGTGCTACAAAAGGGCGATACAATACGAATATGCAATGACTGGGAGGCGGTAAATAGACAGGTGAGCCACTGGCCAAAATGTCTGCTACAAACTAATTTCACACTCTCCAGCAATTCATAAGGCACACCAAACATACGAGACAAATGCTAACAACCTTTTCAATCATTTCAACATATCGCTCGGGTTCGTTAAAACGCTGAAGAGTCACTCGTTTCTTTTCCGCCTCATGCACAATATGTTGTTGATTCTTACTGAGGTCCATCGGCCTTGGTTGAAAGCCCTGATCCCCGGTCTTAGTGCGATGGAGTACATACGAGCTGTTTTGAGCTCAGCCTAACCATACGGCTAAGGATCTGACGAAATGGTCAAGCCCTCTTGATCCAGCGCTCCAGGAGATTCTACGGGCGCCTGCACCAACTCACTGCTCGTGGCTCATGACGAAAAGTTGTGGTGCATTATATGGAATTGAAGCTAATCTGTCTGAACTGCCAAGATCGGGACGTGTTGAACTGGTTCTCACAATACTGTATAATCGAATCTTTGTATCGCGGGCTGTCCAGTAGCTCCTGTCTCTCACATTCTTGTGATCACCGGGTTCAATAGAGTCTTTCAACTTTCTTCATGTACCACTGTCTCTCGGCCGAAACTACCACCTGCTTATGAAGTCACTGATTTCTGCTTACTGACAATTTTGATATCTTTGAGAAGTCATTGCACCCTTATACAGCGAAAGTGGCACTAATCAACGTTTTTTCCTGCAGGATTTCTCAGTGTGAAAAATACCTCACTATCCCGATACGTGAACCCATGCTGTACTAATACTCCCGTGACCCCAAAAAGCCAGTCTTCCTGAAAAACTTTTTATCAAGTTTTGATCCCCGTTTTTCCAACGCATCCAATGGGGTATTTTTAGTAGGCTGTTTAGAGTTCGATATGTGAAGAACTGTATTTGACAGCCAGCTGGTCTGCAGCTCTCATGTTTCTAATTTCTCTTTAGCACTTTGAACGATAGGCTGTTCAAAACAAATCAAAAACCAAGGATTAGTCTAGGTTGTGCTTGCACAGCTTCAGCCAAAGTGTTAAGCAGTCTGATCATTCGCAGACTAGAGCAGCATTAACATCTTTGCTTCCATCAGACCATTCATTCCGAGCAGTAGGTCAGTCGGTAATGCACGGGAATCTTTCCGGAAATTCTTGTTAACTCTCAAGTTACAGTACAATCAGAATAAATGCTGATCACCAGTAATCTTTTCTATGATTTATGCGAGAAACGATATTAAACTGACAGGTCTGCGGAATGATTGGCCAGGGAGGTGGAGGGTTTGTACGAATTGTTTTTGGGCACATAGGCAGGGGTTGTGGAGTCTGATAGCAATAGCCTCGGCCGTTGATAACAATCGCACTCTGACAGCTCTGGAGCCGGAATGACGAACCTTGTAGATTACTCGGAACGTTTTGTCCGGATTTATTTGATGGCCATTGTCAACTAGGTGAGAACCGATCGCACTGGAAATAGGCTTTCTCGAACCGTTGCGAAGCCATTTCGGTAGGTGTTCACGAATCCTTTCCGATAGCCGCCTTGTGGTCCTCCCAACGTAACCGGCTTGACAACAACAGGTGAGAGAGTAGATACAGAAAGACGAAGAGAACTTGGGCAAACTATAATCTGGGTGAACAATGAAATGATTCCAAATGTAATCATCTAATTTTAAACTAAGTTCCATAATTTCCGTAAAAAGTTGTGTGAAATTCCGGATAGAATAGTTTGTGAAGTTCTCAACAGGTGGAAGACCAGGAGACAAGAATTTGGCCAGGACGTAGGTTGGTCTTCCTGTATAGTCAACAGTTGGCTGCAGTGGTATCCCGGGCTTATGTATGCTGGTAAACCGTAAAACGTTGAAACTAGTGCTGTTTTTGGATATAGAATGAAACAGAATGACTTACCCAGGCTAGCTTTCATCGTTCGGAGTAAACTTCCTCTGGTCATCCTCCGTGCACTCATGATCTACTTTTTTCAAGATGACTACTTGGTTTCCGTTGCCGGGTTTTGTGAAAATTAGTGAGTGATCAGACCGTAACGCTTGGAATGCGTCTCGCTTATTGACACTCAGTTACTGACCATCCGTCCGATATTCAACCTTAACAACGTGCACGTCAGAGTCCTGAAAAGCAACTGTTATCATGGCAGTCAAATATAAGCTAAATAGAGCTGGGGCTAGCACACAACCCTGCTTCACGCCAGTGACAATGTCAAAATCATCACAAGTCGATCCACACGACTGTACTTTCGCCCTCATACCCACATGCAACATTCGAATCAAATTGACGAACTTACCTGGACATCCAAACTTACCAAGCACCGTCCACAACGCCTCGCGGCTCACGGAATCAAAGGCCTTGGTGAAATCCACGAAGAGAGCATACAGGGGCTGGTTGCGTTCCCGGCATTTCTCCTGAATTTGTCGAGCAGCGAACACCAGGTCGATCGTACTCCGACTCGCCCGGAATCCGTATTTAGCCGGTTCAGGAGAATTCTGGCAAGCATCTTGCCTGCGCAGCTCAGCAGACTTATGCCCCGATAGCTGTCAGGGCATTGCTTGCTACCCTTACCTTTGAACAAGGGTACGATCAAGGGCATCCTTAAATTCTTGCGGCATCACTTCGTGCTCCCAGATGGAGTGAACCAGCTGGAGCAGTGCACGTTCCAGCGCCGGTCCGCCATTCTTCAGGATCTCAGCTGGCAGTCCATCTTCGCCTGCAGCCTTCCCGTTGCGCAGTTGACCAATCGCTCTCTGCAATTCTAGTAAATCCGGGCGAGAGCAAGTGAAGGCTTGATGGCCTGTTGCGACAGGCTGTTCACGGTCACCCAATCAATGGTAGCAGGACGATTTAGTAGGCTACCAAAGTGTTTACCAGACCTTCATGATGTCCTCTGGCTGGGTGCACGAACAGCCGGTGTCCATGTCTACCAGTGCTTTAGTGGACTGGATCGATGGACCGAAGATCGCTTTGAGCGAATCGTAGAACTCCTTATGTTGTCGACGATCTGCGAAGCCCTGCATTCGCTCGCCCTGCTTCATCCACCAGTTGTCCTTGATTCCGCGGACACGCTCGGCCAGTTGACGGCGGATACTCCGGAACGTGGCCTTCTTCGCTTCATTGGCCGGGTCCACTGTGGAGGCAGCAAACGCGGCATTCTTCTCTCGTACCAATTCAGCGATAACCACGTTGTTGTCGTCGAACCAGTCCGGACGTTTCTGGCGTGTGTCCACGTGTCCACACGTTGCCACACATACACATACGCACAGCAGCACACAGTAACTGTCCATTCTTATTCGCACCTGGCTTCTTCATGCTGTGATCTCAGGTGGACCGTAAACCCATACATTCTATTGGTAGCCTTTCTACACACCGCATGTTAAACATTCCAACACGCGCCAGTTGGTGACTGCCTTATATGAAACTTGTACAATGCAAATTTTATGGTTCAAATTGTTTCATAGAGGCTCTCCGAGAAGGTCAAAACGTTGTGAAATCTATAACTCTTTTGATAATAACTCGTTGTGGCTTAACCAAGGAAGTACGTAATAAGAAGGAGAAAGATCTTCGCTTGAACATTCCTGTCTCTATGCTCACTTGGGAACCACTGCAATGGACGGTAATGAAACTAAGGACATGCAAGTATTTCAACAATTAACACAGAAGCGCACTGAATCAGCAGTTTGTCAAATGCGCACATTTTCTAACGAGTGGGACTTGACTAGAATGGCGATGAGGAAGATTGTAATGCAGTTTGT
>LOND01000447.1:64369-77891 GCA_014220965.1 Paragonimus kellicotti
TTAACATTACTTTTCACGACGTGATGTAAATCTGTATATGACGTCATTCGGGTCAAATGTTTGTAACTAGTCAATCTCTACTTGGGTCAGTGCTACCCAAAGTGGGCGATATCGTTTTGTGGGAGGAGGAGTTGTTACGGAAGGGGGCGAAAGCCAGAGACTTAACGAGAATGTGAGTGCCAACAACTGCCTCCGAATGACGCTCAACATTATCTGAAAGATGGATATCGTTGCATCCATTACACTGACCTCTGATTTCATATACAGATTTACATCACGTCGTGAAAAGTAATGTTAACAGGACAGCTACTATGTCTCTTCTCTAGGTGATCGAGCAATCTGAGCATTACTCATATGCCAATGAGGTTGATCGTTTACACGTGATAACTCAACTTTGCTAATTGTGAGTTCAGGATTGGCTATGTCATTGTGACAATAAGTTGTATCGCCTGAAAGTTTGGGAGCATCGACACCGCTCATCAACCGGGCTAGAACCGTTAGTCCATATGACAGTGTGTTACAGTCAATCGTGTGTCACGCCAATGTTAACTGATGTCATTAATTAATAGCAATTTACCTCGCTTCCGCTTACCTCTAATTTCAATTGAATTTTGTACTATGATACCTTTTGGACTTGCTGCAGTGAATGACATTCTGGGTCATCGTGCAATCTGACCAAGCTCGTGACGATTTTTGATGGTGTAGAGGTTTCCGTGTTTTTGTGAGAGTAGGAAAACAATCTGAGTAAGACCTCATCATAAAACCGCGCATATACTGTCAATGAAATACGAAAGTATTGTTCAGACGATCGGTCAATTACTCGATTTGTCAGACTGTGAACGGGGTAACAAACTAGATAGCAAGAGTAATTTAGTTAGCAAGCCGAAATGTTAATTAACAAAACTGGATGCAGAGCATAAACTATACGGTGACGTTCAACATAATACTTATCGGTGAGCAACATTGTTAATATAGATTGACCTATGACTGATAATGAACCGCCAGGTTATTGAACTCGGCTTTGAACAGTCTGACAAACCTTCCTCAATAATTCGTCAACCATGGTCCGAGCTTTTCTCAACGCCTTTTCTCTTTCCTGTTGAACAGACTGTAATTCATTCAGACGCTGACGTAGAACTTGATTGGCTGCGGAAAGTGCGTCAATTCGGGAGTCGGATGTCGGTAGATTGAGCGTGGAATTGTGATATCCTTGTTTAATGCTATCAATGAAAACGAATAATATTGATTTAGGGTTACTTAAGTAGTTAAACAACACTTACACTTTCATCTGAGATGTAAAAAACATGAACCAACCCAGTGAGAGAAGTTAATTCTCGTTCCACAGATTCACATCGCTTCGATCGGTAAGCATACTGGGATTGGAAGTGAAGTTTTTGCCAATTCGTAAGACTGAGTAACCTAACATTGAGAATAGAAAGGCAAACCGTTGTTGTTGTCTGAAAAAGAAGCATGTTTACAGAAATAAAAACGCCAAAGATGAAAGGACAAACGGTAGGGTGGATAGAGCCTGGCTTCGAACACAAAAGCTGAGTTTAAGTATTGTTCAACTATAACGAATGACAATACGTAGAGTATAAAGTGTGCATAACGAACAACTAATACACGAGTAGGACTCATGCTATGGCATAAACGGAAAGCATACAACAATCAACAAATCATACCCAAATCAACGGCAAAAACAGATACTTTATATAACATACAAATGCTATAATCGACCGATTTAATAACAGAAGAAAATTGAGCAGGTTAGTGTGCAGTTGCAGCAGGTCAAATCAAATAGTTGTCTACCTGACATTAGAACCTTCTGTCAGCCAATGGTTAGGTGAAGTACCGTGGACTTCTCCAACTAACTGATTTCAGCGAGGAGACGAACAAGGAACCAGACGGATATTCGGACGAAAAACTGAGACCATCATCTGTGAAACATGTCCTAGCAATAGTTCATAATATTGATCTGAAAAATTATTCACTGTGTCTCTTCAGCACAACCAATGCCCTCGGATGAACATGAACCTTGTTAAAAATGGAGATCAATGTTTTATGTAAAGAACAAACATTCACGTCATCCGTTTACCTTGTTCAAACCCATCTGGTCTACGCACTCCGCTGTTTCCGTTCACTATCCTGAACCTCATGACGTAGTATTTACTAATAATATGATTCCTATAAAGCGCTGATGAGGTGAAGTCGGAATAGTGATGCCCCACAAAAACACGTCTTTTTGAAATCCTAATGAAGCGTATAGGGAAATCAAGTGCTTTGGGCGTTTGAAGTCCCCGCTCATGGTGTACATCTTCGCATAGTGGATCATTTCCTTCTTATCTCGGTTGTTTACCATGAGGATATAGCATCATCATCATCATCACACATAGATAGCAATACATCAGTGGTT
The DNA here is from genome assembly GCA_014220965.1 of Paragonimus kellicotti. Classification (NCBI taxonomy): domain Eukaryota; kingdom Metazoa; phylum Platyhelminthes; class Trematoda; order Plagiorchiida; family Troglotrematidae; genus Paragonimus; species Paragonimus kellicotti. The sequence continues at coordinate 66,783 of LOND01000447.1, forward strand.
CTCATTTATGCTCAACTGCTACACAACCATCAACAACAACAAAAACACTATACAGGAAGAACGAGTAGAAGTAAGGAGGTGGAGAAGGAACGTAACTAATAAAAGTAGCAAAATCCATATTCAAGTATCCGACAACAAGATGCCTGCAACTTACAAACAAACAACCGAGCTATGAGTAAAAGTAAGAGATGTAACCAACAAGACATGCTTCCATACAGCTGTTCACTGCTACGGGCGTCATTTAATATATTGTACTAGTTCACAGACAACGGGATCATATACACACACACAAACATTCACACCACTGAGCCCGATAGTCGCCAATCTTCACTTAACGCTCCAGCACATCCTGACTATGTCAGAATCCGCGGTGAGATAACCCAAATCTAGCAAATGGCCAACCCTACGAACGACTTCATTTCTCCACAGCAGGTCATCGTCTGTTCACTTTGTAACGTAACGTCGGCAAAGAGTGCTCGATGTGGCAGACGACTAGCTGGCATCCTTTGCAACATGTCGAGCAAATGTAAAATTGAACAAAGAATGTATACGACCCAATCACATACCAATACCGCCCTACACTCTTCGTTGCTTTAGCTGTTGACGCCACCCGGTGCGAACGATCGAATGCATACATTGATGCTCAAATTTTTGAAGACGGTTCACATCTTCTACCATGAGCGGCCAAGTTTCGCAGTCAAGAATTAACACAGTCGTCACTGTTGCCTTGAATACACTACCCTTAAGCCCCAGAAAAATGCTTCCATGTCGACAGAGATATCATAAATTAGCGAATACCGTCATAGCCTTAGAGATACGCTCATCTATTTCATTCCCTACAGCTCCATGCTCTATTTTCAAGATGTAGTGAACTAAAAAAACATAATCCATACAAAAGTAGGGTATGTAGTCAATCAATCAAGGGTAGTGAGTTCATATAGTTACGTGAATAATCAGTTAGCTTGACTGATCCGAAACTATGCAAATGGACTAGGTAGATGAATGCCAGCAATTCTAGCCCGACAGCCGACCGAGGTGTGGTGAGGCTGGTCTGGAGCGGTCTGCTGAGCGGGGAAAGTTCAGCCAACTAGAGCCAAGGCTCAAGCTGCTGTAGGTAAAGCTGTGCTCGATTGACATCAGCCAATAAAGAGCGGCGACCAGCTGCTACGTCGAATTTGATAACTTAAAACAAGTTGTTCAAAAGCGTGTCGGATTTAAACAACCGAACAGCTTGAGTCAATGTGGTAGGACGTATTGACAAAACGGCCTATCAAAACGCAACATGCTCGTTGCTCAATGGCAACAGCTAGCGCAAACACTATAAAGTCGTATCGTCTTTCCGAAAAACTACGATTTCTTAGTACCGCTCAGATTATCGTTTCAGTTTTTTCCGATACAGTAGCCACATACGCGACGTACGGTACACAGTACCCAATTCGCCACTGTCTGCTTGCATCTCCCTTTTTCTAAATCATCGCCTTTTCAATTTGTACCCCTCACGTTGATCGACTGCGGTACTGTTAAAGAAAGTATCAGGCTGCAAAGGTTGACATCCATGTAAGTGTACTAGGGAACGAACTTAATACGCATTTAAGCAAAGATAACTCAACAAATCCACGAAGGTAATCGATTCAAAAACCTACAACTCGCTGTACTTGTCCAATCGACAACAGATCTCTATGAGTTGTGCGAATAAGTTTTGAGACGTGCAGACTGTAAACTGGAGCATACTAACTATTTGTACGGGAATTCGCACGTTCATATCCGTTTGTATGCGGCCACAGCTACTCAAATAGCGTAGTTTCATATCAACGCACAAAGTACGTTGCTGGTTTGCTCACATAATGTTCATATTGTGGTGGATTATCAAGCGGGAGGTGAGAGTATTCCAACACTTGGCGGAATACCTCAACGCGGGGGGAGGTCCGTCCAAAAGCCCACAGCGAGCAGATCGGGGACAACGTGGGCGACCGGATGAGTCATCGCTCGACTGGATCGGACCAACGGGCGAGGCATGGCAGGCAAAATAAGATGGATGACCTGATCGGGGGCGCGGTTATTCCAACACTCAAAGGAATATCTCGACACGGCCGCGGAATACGGTCAAAGCCCACAGTGGATAGATTGCGGACAACACGAGCGACCGGACGAGCCATCGCTCAACAAGATCGGACTAACGGACGAGGAGTGGCAGGCGGAAAACCCCCGGTAGAAGGCGCCGATCACACACGTAAACCGGGCAGAAGTGCACACGACGCGTGAGCGGAAACCTGGACGTGTTGTGGACTGGAATGATGACTCATAAACGCGAGCGCATGCGTAGCGTGGTAACTAGCGTGTTGGACAATAAAGATTGTGCTTTATTGGACGCCTTCTCGCTACAATATGACGAATACGGTGGGTCAAGTTCACGGTAAAATTGATGTAAAACGCTGGACTGTGAATTTGGGCAGTTTTACGATAAAACTGCGATCTTGGTCACTGAGGCTGAAACAGATCGAATAGGTTGGGACCTTAACCAATCACTACGGATAGTACTGTTGAGTAGAGAACTGGTTGGTTACAAAGACAACTTAGGAAAGTGATTTCCAAAACGTTCGCTTGCCGAAACTCTGAAAATGCACAGAACTAAATATTCAAACTGTACGTCCAGGATGCCAAATCATCATTTGTCACGGCGTGCAGCAATATCGGGTCACAGGCTATTTGCTTACAACACCGATGACTTAGCGTAAAAATGTAGACATGTAATAACAGAATAGAAACTCGGACGGCACTGCTAGACTATTCCGTTGAGGCCAAAATGGCGTACCTGGCCGGAGAGCTTAAGGAGGAGGACGAACTGTGCAAACAACTGGAGGACGATTGTTTCGATCTTGTTGTGTCTCATAAACACGACGAATGCCCGGGAACCGGACCATCAGTCCGTAAATAGGCCACATGTTATAGTTCAGATACCTAGGTTGCGGGATCATGATAACCAGATCAGCAGAAAAGTATGTGAATTATTTTCCTTAATTGTTGCGCTTCCTTTTTTCTTGTCCTTTTATGGCTATGAACGATGTTTGCTTGTTTGTAGGTCAACATCTACGTTTAGGAGGAACGTGAAGCACTGCAGTACCACAAACATCCGAGAGAAAGGGGGAAAAGGGTTACTCTATCGAGTATATCTTCACAATCGATATCCGGGAAATTTCGTTAGACGGAGTCTGCTGTAGAAGAAACTAGTATCACAATCAATAAAACCGTACATCAAAACCGAATCAAAAATGGATCAAGACTTTCGCTACCATACGGCACCACCATTACGCATAAATCAACGAAAGCACCACGGAAAATACTCCCAAAACCAAAGAAGCAACTCACTCCCACCGACAAAAGAACATGATACGCAAAATCCAATCTGATAACTACGGGAAACTACGTCGACCAAGCCGGACAAAATTTATTTACACAAGTACATGAACACGAAGTTCCCATCGACAGACGCGATCAATTTTTGTTGGTCTCTGTCCATGAGGATCAAAATGGATACATACTGAACTTCAGTACCCCAGAAACCCTTATTCAAGCGAACACCAAAAAAGCAAGAGAATTTCATGAGCCTGGTGTTCACCAACGAATTCAAAAGACGAGCGCGCTGATTTGGATCAAGTGTATGGGTCAGTGTGAGCCAAAGATCTGAGGAGATGCACACTTAATCACGCCCAAATACCGGCGTAACAGAACACATCAACTTGAACGGAGTGGATCGACGGTCAAAGTTGGACACTGCATAACCAATGAGCTGAAAGTTAGCGAACAAAAAGCTGACTGACCCGGTCGAACGAAAAAGAACAACCAATAATGTTTCAGGTAGATGTTAAACAGCGGCAGGAAGTCATCAAGCAGGCTGCAGGTCAAAGATGAGAAACAACAGACAACAATCGGTCAGAATCCCAGCCAAAAGATCAAAGATAACAGGAAGTAACCAATCATAGATCAAGTCAAAAGGTCGACTCACTCTGGCCTGTAAGATCAGATATCAATCAGACTTCACCAACCTCCACGCTAAATTCCTTACATTGAAACAACTACACGTTGACGATATCGCCTAGTTTAGCGATGAAAGGTTTGTAATCTAAATGCCAAGCTCGACGAACAACGAAATACATGAATATTTATGTTCCACTAGTGGCTTCTGAACACTGTACAAACTTTGCGAACTTGTGTAATTGATAATACGAACTCACTGCAGGTGCGTCATTGGTGCGATTTCTGTTGTTCAGGTCAACATAAGAACCATATTGTCTGGCGTTGTTTTTCGGACACGTCGAGGCGTTATACAACTTGGGCGTAGACACCGAGCGAGGCTTCGGCCTGTAATTGCTCGGATCATGCATTCGGTTGGTTGTTTGGACAGCAGTTTTCCACCTGCTTTCTGGTTGCGATGGTCGGTTACTTGCTGTTCCAATGGGTTCCTGGATGCAGCATACCAATGGATGGTAGGGTTCACATAAGAAATAGGTTGGCATTAGCATCGCTGACTTCAGCGATATGTAAAATGCACTATAGTATGGAAAGTTATTCCTGGAAAAAGCGATCATTTTCTTACTCACAGTTTTAAGTAGTTCCATGTTAATTATATAGTCTCAAGTGAACACTTTTTGTCAAACTAATTTTTTTGGACTGTTTACAACACACGTACGTTATGGGTTACCACAAGCGTAATAGGAAAACAACCATGTCAATTATTTCTATTCAATACGAAGTATAAGGACAGCTTTGAAAACGAATTATACATCATATAACGTAACTTTTGGTGAAAAGTTCGACGCTACCATTTGCCACATGACGATAACGTGATAGTAACCGCAATCGGACAGTAACATATAACAACAACGTAATTAAAAAGCTTAAGTAACTCAGTATTGTTGAATGCAGCAAAATGTCTTTAGCTTTTAGGTGAATTTACTCTTGGCAATTTTGCATGTTCGAACTGTAGGTGGAACAAATTGCCTGTTCTCTGTTGATCGCAGTTCCTACTGTCCCACTTTTAGAACACTAACAAGAGTGTTCAACTAGTACTTGACCGACTGCTAAGTGAACCGTATCCATCTCAACAATAAAATATTTTGAGATCAAATTCATTATGACCAGATGTTGGTAAGGCGCCACTTTTTTGTTTTGACGATTCAGAGTGCATTAGAGGCTACAAAACCACGTTTCAGTAGAGCTATTTGACTGGCATATAAATCAACAAAATATATGTAATTCAACCTCTCTAGTAGAGTCCATAGGAAAATCGGGTACTCTACTCAAAGCGAGTTCATCATGGGATAGATAACGTTCCGCCACACCATTACGGCACAAGTGTGGGCTGACTAGTTGATCACATCTTTTAAAGCAGTACATAAAGAGTAGCGAACTAAACTGTCAGTAAACTAAATGAGCGTAAATCGGTGGACGCTGACTGCTGGTTCTGATTAAGGTTCAGTGTGTTGACGCTTCATCCGAGCTAACAAGAAACTTTCAGTGATGTACACGCGTTCCGTTCACTTACGGCTTGATTCATAAGACTTTGCATATTGGTGAAACGTGTGCCGGGTCAGGTAGCCAGCCAATCAGTGATGAGCATGTGACTAACTGATTAAACCTGTATAAGGCAATCCAGTTGGTAAACAACACAGCAGCTTAGCGTGCTCGTTTAATAGTCTATCAGTGAAGATAGTAACCAAAATGACGAGATTAGAATTTTTTGCTAAAGTGTCATTGCTCAAGGATGTTGATGATCGAGTGAACAAACGTCAAGACATCAGACAATTATAACATTAGTAGCAAGCAAATATGGGGCAACCTGATCACAAGCGAAAGGGGTTGAGCATTCACATATGATCAATTCGGTCGTGCTAATGTGAGGTCAATGGCGCAGTGGTAAACACGGTTGCCTCATGAAAGCGTGGCCGGAGTTCTAGTCCCGGCAGTGGCAAGGATATGCACTACTGACGAGCTCTAATGAGAGCGAAACTCGAGTCTAGTGCTTTTTCGAAAGGGGCCGACTGGATAGTCTATGGGAATGCGACAGCTGCGATCAATTGTGGGTGATGTTCAACTTGAAATCAGTAGTTAACATTGTGACGATTCAAGTGTTACGTTTACAGATCAAATACAACACAACGAATGTGTTACTGATAGTCAGGAGTGGATTGAGTGAGCGTTAGCGCCGTGTGAAGTTAAAATCATTTTGGAACTACGGATGTTAACTTGTCATCGCATCATTCGGTACAACAACCGTAGACTGTGGTCACTTGAGTGTTTGGACAAAATACTACGCACACAGGATCGGATTTCGCAACCGTACTCTGACTGACTGATGGTTAACTCCCTGTGTGTACTTGAATCGCTGAGAAAGCAATTTGACCCTGTTTGCTTTCCACATATCCGTCACTGGTTCAATCTGTTGCAAGAAAAGACGCCGAAAAGCTGTAGGATAAAAATGAAAATCCACCTCTTGCGGCACATAACGTACTGTTGATTTGACTTTGTTTCATGACATCAAGCTGGTAGTTTCAGCGGTTCAAAGTGAAATCTAATAGTCGCTTGTTGAAGACCACAGTATAAATGTAACATAATTGAAGTCACATGAGCCAGAGTCTGTGCGCCGCACAACACAAGTTGCTATCCCGGTTATATTCTAACGCGCAAACGTAAAACGTTATTCAACTAAAGCACGCCTAAATACTGGTGATGAAAAATAACATAATCAAGGATAGCGTCCATAAGCAAACGATACTAGATATATTTTCACTAGGATCTGCATATGGTCAATTACAGGGTTCATATTTTGTGAAGATATATGCCTAGTATATTGTGGTTTACAGTTCAATGCATGTTTATCGTAACTGTGCAGTTTTCTGGCTATAACACGCTGTTATCTGCATGTGAAATTTTGCTGTGTTAGGTAATAGCTACATTGCACCTAGCAGCGCCGGTTAATGGGGACCGATGGGTGTCACAATATCGAGGTTCGATGGTGGTTTAATTATCCTGTTTCCGGAGATGCTTGTGGAAGCAGTGGTTTGGCGGTTACCAGGTTTGGTTGATAACCAGCAGGTAACTGGTCCCAAGTTTTCGCCCGAACGGTTATAACCCGGTGGATTTAGATAAGGACCAAACCAGTCGTGGTATGACAGTTTGAGAATGCGCATAGAAAAACACCAACATCGACTCATAACAAGATTTATCATCAGTAACAAACTGTGAAGTAAAAATTCCTGTCAAATACCAAGCAAACTTGACGTATATGTGGCATTTTTTGAGAAAATAAACAATAATGGGCTCATTCATTTTGTTCACGGTTCACTAAAACAAATTATTTGTTGATGCATCAAAATTCCTCCCTTACTGTTAGGTTGTCTGTGTTGGAAAATCGACGGAAACATTTGATGTATGAAGAAAAGTTATCCGTGGACATTGTGAGCTATGATACCTGTACAAGAATAGCGCTAATTGCTTTAATCGGTTCATCCAACTATCGCGCTATCACACGGTAGGCCTTCTGAAGTAAAAATAACATTAACGAGAATAAATGATCATAAAATTATCAAAGTGCAGTCATGTAACATTTTTACTATTCAGTAATTCTCAAATTACCTCACTGGTGGAAAACCTATCCACATGGTTCGCTCGCCATTTCAGTGTGGATTTCACCACTGGAATCGAAGTCAGTGATTTGTTCAACCGAGACAGATTGGAATGCATTCGTGTTACAACGGGTTGACTGTTAAGTTTCAGTCTGCTTTTTATTGCAATCAAAAGTTGTTCCAAAGGGTAGCGATATTTGTTTAAAATATCAGTGAGTCTTTTTGATTTCAACGAATTGTGCCCTGTTGGTTCTGTCATGGGATAAGTATCCAGTGATGGAAAGGATTCCATGCTTCGAGTTTTTTCCCAGTTGTTTAGTCTGGTGGAAACTTGCTCTTGTTTATTCTCATCATTCCAACAATGTGAATCGGTAAACTTGGACGATCGACGTAAAGCAGCATCCTGAAGCATCCTGACATTTTCAATACTCTTTTTTGTCGCCAGCTGTACTGCCTTATCTTTTTCTTGTTCTTCCCGGAATTCATCTTCTTCGTCAACAGTTAAAAGTAACCGCTGCAGATCGGCACTCCCCAAAGCTTGAAGCAACAAAACATCGTCGGTGGATTTGTGCATTTTCATCTGAGTCTCGCATTCCAACTTAGAGTGGTATCCAGGGTTAGTGAGGTGTGCCCATTTATCCGGACGGTTAGATTGATCTAGTGGTTCGCAGTACAATGCTGAAGAACCCATTGTATCCGTTCTTGTGAACGATAGTTGAACCGGATTGTCAACCGTTCCAACGTGACCGTCTTTTGCTCTAGTAGCAAGATTGTCAGACTTGCACTGGTTCTGTACCGTAGAATCAGGCTTTGAGAAGCAATCAGAGCTATCGTTCGAAAATTGACCACATTTTGTCGACAAGACGAACGGTTCTGTTAACAGCTTTTTAGCTGGCTGTATTTCATCGAATTTATTTGAAAAGTCCTCTGCTGTTGAGTATGTGCTAATCGGTATGATGACCGCGCATGAATCGGTGAATGTTGCATGCTTAGAATCATTCATCGGTGTTGGAGTAACAGAGTTGGACGAGAGTGTGTGTTGAGCTGGGTTCGGATTAAATGACGCACATGTCTGCCATCTAGACTCCAAGTCAGAGTAATCATCAATGGTTTCACTTTCTGTATCTAGACAGGAAAATGTACCCGATTTTGCAGGTGATACTGTGGCGCTCACTGTGAACGCCTGAGGAGCGGATACAGAAGAGAGTGGTAATGTATTTTGAAATGATTTTTCGAAGTCATTATCAGTTACACCTTGAAACGAACTATATCCGCTCTCACACATCGTCCAAGCTTGTGTTAACGATGGAAGAGATCACACTGTGTGAAGAATTGTCCAAAATTGCAGATCGAAAATTCGAAGAGAACTGTGTACGTACTGCTCACACTCCAACTGCTTATTAATGAGTAAGTTTGTACGAAGTAAGTTTATTGCTGTGATTCAACCAATCGTAGGACAGTCTACAGTTCAGGCCGAGGTCAATGCCAAGACAACGCATTGTTTGATGCGTAGAACACTTTACTAGATGTAAATGTGTCCGTGATGAATTTGACGAGGATTTTCGGGTCAACTGTCATTAATTGAGTGCGTATTGAAAACACTCTAAAGGGCTTGTTTTTAGCTAGGTTATTAAGTGCAAAGTTATGCTCTAAAAAGTTGGTCATTGAAAGAAGTAAGAAACAAATCCTGAGTGGAAAACATCGGCACATCACTTGAGTTAACCAGACCCGTGAAGTCAGTCATTTAAAACGCCATACACAGATGACGTTGTCAAGTGTTATTCTGATTTGGCTCCCTTAATGATATCATGTGATCGAATGGAGTGATCACGTGTGGTCAAAGAAAATACGTGGTAACGTCATTCTGAACAAATTTGATGTTGATCATTTAGTAACATCATCAAGTCATGAAATAAAGTAAACTTATGGGTTCGTTGAATAAATCGTCTGACTCAAAGAACTCATTTACAGAGTAGTTAGATGACCATCTATCAGATTCCTAGATAACGTCAACTTCATTGGACAATAGAACACAGACATCACCACAAACGTATAGGAAAACAACCATGTCAATTATTTCTATTCAATACGAAGTATAAGGACAGCTTTGAAAACGAATTATACATCATATAACGTAACTTTTGGTGAAAAGTTCGACGCTACCATTTGCCACATGACGATAACGTGATAGTAACCGCAATCGGACAGTAACATATAACAACAACGTAATTAAAAAGCTTAAGTAACTCAGTATTGTTGAATGCAGCAAAATGTCTTTAGCTTTTAGGTGAATTTACTCTTGGCAATTTTGCATGTTCGAACTGTAGGTGGAACAAATTGCCTGTTCTCTGTTGATCGCAGTTCCTACTGTCCCACTTTTAGAACACTAACAAGAGTGTTCAACTAGTACTTGACCGACTGCTAAGTGAACCGTATCCATCTCAACAATATAATATTTTGAGATCAAATTCATTATGACCAGATGTTGGTAAGGCCGCCACTTTTTGTTTTGACGATTCAGAGTGCATTAGAGGCTACAAAACCACGTTTCAGTAGAGCTATTTGACTGGCATATAAATCAACAAAATATATGTAATTCAACCTCTCTAGTAGAGTCCATAGGAAAATCGGGTACTCTACTCAAAACGAATTCATCATGGGATAGATAACGTTCCCCCACACCATTACGGCACAAGTGTGGGCTGACTAGTTGATCACATCTTTTAAAGCAGTACATAAAGAGTAGCGAACTAAACTGTCAGTAAACTAAATGAGCGTAAATCGGTGGACGCTGACTGCTGGTTCTGATTAAGGTTCAGTGTGTTGGACGCTTCATCCGAGCTAACAAGAAACGTTCAGTGATGTACACGCGTTCCGTTCACTTACGGCTTGATTCATAAGACTTTGCATATTGGTGAAACGTGTGCCGGGTCAGGTAGCCAGCCAATCAGTGATGAGCATGTGACTAACTGATTAAACCTGTATAAGGCAATCCAGTTGGTAAACAACACAGCAGCTTAGCGTGCTCGTTTAATAGTCTATCAGTGAAGATAGTAACCAAAATGACGAGATTAGAATTTTTTGCTAAAGTGTCATTGCTCAAGGATGTTGATGATCGAGTGAACAAACGTCAAGACATCAGACAATTATAACATTAGTAGCAAGCAAATATGGGGCAACCTGATCACAAGCGAAAGTGGTTGAGCGTTCACATATGATAATTCGGTCGTGCCTAATGTGAGGTCAATGGCGCAGTGGTAAACACGGTTGCCTCATGAAAGCGTGGCCGGAGTTCTAGTCCCGGCAGTGGCAAGGATATGCACTACTGACGAGCTCTAATGAGAGCGAAACTCGAGTCTAGTGCTTCTTTTCGAAAGGGGCCGACTGGAAAGTCTATGGGAATGCGACAGCTGCGATCAATTGTGGGTGATGTTCAACTTGAAATTCAGTAGTTAACATTGTGACGATTCAAGTGTTACGTTTACAG
>LOND01000447.1:81393-113470 GCA_014220965.1 Paragonimus kellicotti
TATTCTTTCAGATAGAATTATCATTATTAAATTGATAATTCTATCTGGAAGAATAACTATGAGTTGCAATCAAAGATAAACAATTCAAGTATGTGTTATTTTCAGAAAATTTATTAGTAGTTATGTAAAGCCTGAGTTGTTCGCTTTAAAACCTATATACATATATTCATTAAATGTGGATATTAACTAAGTCGTCTGTAAAAGAAGCTATAGGTCTATTGCAAAAAGTGTAAGACGGAGCCTTGAAACACACATACAAACACTAGGTATTAAGTTGGAAAGGAAAATGAACTTAAGATTCCGAAAAACCACATTAAGATCAAACTGTAGAAACGTTCAGTACAATCATCACAACCAACTGTAATTTAACGTATAAATGTTGTCTGAAACAAGTCAAAAGATATAGAAAGAAATCAATGCAAAAATCTGTGGCAAAATAGTTGTCCTGGAGGCAATTTTCACTTAAGAAATGGTCACTAGGCTAAGTAATCAGAGTTTATGTTTACAAAAAACGTGTGGGTAACTTATGAACAGCTTTATAAGACACTATTCATGTTTGTGATTCTTATTGTAACCTTGTGATAAAATTGGACGCAAATCCGAAACCATTTGCGACAATGCTGACACGGTGTAAGTTGAGCAGTCTGGCCACACAACTTTCGCCCAAACGAATAAGGCATAGCATTTCATTTCTATGGGAGTGATTTCCTTTGAGATGAGGCATTTCAGTCACATGGAACACGACCAATATGAATGTGGCACAGCTAGCTAGACAACTTTACTTCATTAAAACCGTCAAAATTTTCAAGCACTCACGACTAATAGTGGGATCTTATCAAAGCTGTTTTACGTACCCTAAAGTAAACGAATAAACACTATCGAGTGATCCTCGCATTTAACTTGTTGTGACGACCCCGCAAACATCTCAAAGAACACGTTGAAATAAACAGCAATAATCTCCACAAGCGTTTCAATCTAAAATAAACTTGGAATATCTAGATAGTGTTATTCCACCCAACATGTTTCCTATGTAACAACCCGATTGCTTGCGGACTACAGAATACTTTATTACGTAATATCTATCACCTAAACCTGACAGTGACTCACCCCAGTAATTGAGATGATATAACAACAGAATTCACCACTATCGGTCAGCTGGACAAACTTACTTTATACACACAAAGTCATTACACATGAGTGGCCTGAACGAATGCAACTGTGGATGCTTCGTTCGTAGTTTTAAAGAGACATCATCAAAGAGAACCGTTCACAAGTCTCGACAGTTATTTGATGGATATCGGTTTGTGTTAGGTTTCAACGTCTCCTATCTGTAAACAGAATTCTGTACACAGGTCCACACTAAACCCACCGAAACCGGTGTAATGTTCACCTGGTTCCGAGTTCGAAATCACGTTACATCGTGCTCATTCCTCTGGTTCGTTGAAAAAGTCTCAGACTGGTTTCGTGTATTCATTGCTAATCTGATTTTATGTATGAAGACTGCTTCACGAAATTTGGTGATCCACCCTGCCGGTTAGGGTGTAAACAATCTGGGTTTGAACTAACAGCATTGCTGTACAGTTACAGCCTGGGGTGAATAGACATTTTGACTCTCGAAACGTATCTCGTGTAGTACTGGGAGCAGCTCCCAGCAGGGGAGAACATCTAGTACGAAAGTTTCGAATCTCGTTGTATTGCCTCGCCCACGTGAGTATCCTTTGTCGGGAAGCTTGTCATAGAGAAGTACTGTACGCATTTGTTATTAACCTCTTAACAACGATTAACGACATTATACTTTCACATTGAACACCACACATGTTCGAACACCGTCCTCGCATTCAGATAAGCCTTTCGGCTAGCCCACTTCGAAAGGAAGCACTAGACTCGAGTTTCGCTCTTATTAGAGCTCATCAGTAGTGCATATCCTTGTCTGGATCGGAGTTTGCACTCTGACCCTCGTGCTTGTGAGACTAGCGTGTTAACCACAACGCCAGTAACCTCACACTAGGCATGACCGATCAGTCATATCTAAACGCTCAACCGCAACCTTGTGTGAACAGTGTTCACATTGCCCGATCGTCTCGATTGCAGACACAGTAACTGTCCTGTTAACTGCAATCGATAACCCGCGATCAGGAACTTCTCAGTTAGGTTGAAGTCAGGCACTTCACTGAACCAACTGAGCCAATTGTGATCGAATGTGTGTGATGTTCAATCTGAAATAGTCTAACTCCTCGAAATTCAATTTAACTCCAATTCTTACCTTATAACTAACATTCGTTCACTTTTCAGGAGGGCGTTGGATTCGTCAAACATACACACAGGGCCACACACACACTCAATGAATTCACGTATAAAACAAAAGCATGAATGATGAACGTGAATGACTGATTTTCCAGAATGCTTTCAAAGTTTAGTCAACCTAAACGCGCGTATAGAACGATTAACCGCACAGGCGGTTGCACCCTGTAATGCTCAAGCGGTTCAGGCTCAGTGTATTTCAAACTACGCCCAGTGACGATGATGACCAAGTTCAACCAATTTTGACAGGCGACTTGCATGTGATATGCAGACGGAAGTGAACGTCGTACACAAATCTTACCAAAGGTTAGCAATATTGCACGGTTAAAGATGATTCATGGTGGTTTCAAACGTCTTCTACGTAAAACAATCACTAGTGGACTAAACTGGCGTTTTTCAAGGATAATGAGATTGTGGTCCCCTGTTTCCAGACCTACTCTGACCAAGCTCAGCAACTTTTCGACATCTCTGCGCACACTGCAATGACGTTTAAAAAACATATGTATTCAATCCAGAAGTATCATACGTGCACCGGTTTCGATGGCCGGGCACTTAGAAACAAAAAGTAGACTGGACCGAGGAGAGCTGTACGCGATGCGGCATCATCATGCGGAGTCTAACGGCAGGGATAAACGAATCGATATACACAGATGATTGTGACGGAAGTATTTGTATGGAGGGCAAGCTATCAGGCAGCTGTGACGTACTTCAAATACATACACACATCCTGTTGCAGTGTGCGACCATGATTCATTGGTGTGGATTTGTGTGAGATGAACCACTTTGTCCGTGTTTGATGGACTAGTCCTACCGAGTTGACTGAACTTTATGATCAACTCTAGTGACTGATCAGTTGCGTTTGTTATCCATGTTTCCTGTTTGATGAGTGGAGTTTGACAGATTTTTGACCCTAAAGGTGCGCAAGTGTTTATTGGGCGGATGAGGAAGTGTTCTGTTTCTGAAATTTTTCGTGCTAACTGGCAAAATGACTACATTTTTGTAACGTTTAAATGACGCCTCAAACACAGACAAATCAGATTGAGAATACTGATTTCATTTGATCTAGCTGATTCCCCTGAATAAAATATGAACTATTATGACAGATTTTGATCTAAAGTAGTATCAGACCAATCGTCCAAACATAAACAATACGACGACGAAAATGCAAGGTGAGTTAGTGGCTAGTATGAGCAAGATGAAGATAGGACAAGGCAATCAAAGGAACTGGAACAGCTTCCCAGTCAAGCAATATAATCGATTAAAACCACTGTAATTCAGCTATCCTGAACAAAACGCTCCTTCCGACATCAGCAAGTATAAAAAGAACCGATGACGAAAGAGGTACGTAGAAAGATATCAACGTTCCATTTTTTGTGTTCAATCACGAGTGTAAAACAGTAAATTATAAATAGTTTGTAGGTAGCAACGACAATAGGGAATGTCTTGAATGGACTTCACGTTAGAGAAGTCAATGATATGACTAAATTTGCGAAACCGATCGTATGCAGTTACGTGTACATTGCAATTGTCAGTATGATTGTGTGACTGATGTTAACAGGAGTAGATTTTGATCAAAGCCCTGCATTGTTCTGACTTCAACTAATAGGACACTTAATGCCTTAATCGGTGGTCAGAGTAGGATTACTACGAAACCCAAAGGCCGCAGGTCAAAAACGAACGGTCACTTCAACGATTTACAGTAGCTTACGTTTGAAATAGCTCGCGCACTCACGAAACGAATTGTCTGTTTCCTATTTATGACAAACAACCTTTTCATGCCCATGTTAGTCACCTACTTAAGTAACTGATGGGCCTGTGAACAATTAACCCGGGCGCCTTCAGGCCTTGGGCAAAGTATAAATCATTTAAGAAAAGCAGGCGCTTATTTATGGATTTTTATGGTGACAAGACTTACCGCACAAGTAGCCTTCTTGCATTCTTCAACATCAATCCCACCAAGAGTGATTAACAATTGAGGTTCCACAAAGTTGGACGATGGAAACGAGTTAGGAATGAGTAGCTTGCATTTTTTACAACGTTGTTGAAGCCCATGTTCTTCTTTACCATCTGGCTCGAGCAGTCTCCGAATTCTCCTTGCTTTACTTCGCACATGATCAAAAATTTTAGCTCGGTCAGCTTTGGCTGCTCGCTCTGCCGCGGCAATGGCCTTGGCAACGCGAGCCTCTCGTTTGCGCTGATCCAGCGCGATTCGTTGGACCACGTCTCTTCGCGGTTCCGGCAGAGGTGAGCTGGACGGGTGTTGGGTCAACGGTTGCCACCAGGACAAGGCGTTTCGCGTACACTTGGAAACATAAGTTGTTTCAAACTTTGTGCGCTTCCTCGTTGGAGGTCTTCGTCGGGTAACATGATAATTAGACAGTGGTTTGAAAGTATCCGGACTAACAGGTAACGCAAGTTTGGGAACGGACTCGAACTTAGTCTTCATTTTCATCTCGGCTAACCAATCTGGCTTTATCAAGTGATCAGATGAACGTCGGTCACATGTAGATGATGCAGAATAGTGAGGATAGAATTCGATTAGCGACTGGTTCAAAGTCCGCATAAAAGCGCGAGAAGGTGTGTAGCTCGGCAATGATTGGCTAAATGGTTCCAATTTCCTATTAAGGTCGTTCTCTGTTTCGACAGGATCAGCCATTTGAAATGGCGTAGTTAACTTTACTGCAGTATCATCTTCCCATGACGAACAATTCGAGACCGCCTTTATTTGTGTTACGGGTGGTATGTTGGTTGTGGGATAGTAACGTAGCTTTGAGAATCCTGATGGATTTGTCAATGTTGATGACAAGTTTTGGAAATCGGTCACAGTGGTTCCAATCGGCGGAGAGTTTGGTGAAGCGGCCCCAACGCCAGAACTTCTACAAATGCTGTGAAATGTTTCAGTTTTTTGAAAAGTATCTGTGGGGAACACGTCAGCAAATATTCTGGAATGTGACGCATATTTGCGATCAACGGAAATACCTAAAGTGTTCACACTGTTCGATCCTGCGGACGAGTACTTAGGCTCATACAATTCTGAAAAAACAGCTGGTGCATCACTCGTGGGCATTATGGATGCCCTGGAAGCGATGATTAGATTAGTAGGGTACTCAGCACTCTTAGAGTCGACGCTGACTACCCTGGGCTTTGACTCAACGACTTCCGTCGGAATTGACGAAGATGTGCTCGATGAGTACGGAGAGTCCAGTTCCAGCGAATGTAACACGTTTCGTACTAACCGACAAGCAGTTGCATTGAGTTTTCTTTCGTTCGAATTCAATGAATCAGATTTCGATGACAGTGAACACGTCGGATCTGCATGAGCAGTCATTTGTTGTTACGTGCTCAACTTATTTCGGCCAAATCGTACGTAAAAGAATTCAACCAGTTATATTCCAATAACATATATGGAAGTGTATATATGACATCTGTTTTGGGTAGATACATTGAAAAAAAAAATTATATTCATCACAGCTTCGATGGTATGAAAAAATAGCAGTGAATGACTGACTGGTAGAATCAGTTTAGGATCTAAATTTCAGAAAATATTAATTTTGTACTGACAAGGTTACAATAGTGAACTTTAGAAAATGTTAATAACACTCTCCATACCTAACACTACTGGCTAACACTACCTTCGGTGATAACAAAGACGAAAGACTTTAACAAACAGCCCACTTCAGGAGATCAGCCGTATCGAAAACTATATTAGCTAAAATCACTCTAAACATACCAATTATTTTGTTAAAAAGATGTCACAGGTCCCCCCATGTGAGTTGCCATCAGATCTATGAAGAAGTCTTCTTAAAAGACTCAATATAGCAAATAAACTGCTTGGCTATGGCTGAACCAATCATAACAACTGTGGGAAAGTCGAATGACATCACATGAAATTCAACTATTTTGACGTAGACGGAATACATTACAGAAAGCGAGTCTGAGTAAAGTACAAATGACTCTGCAATTCCATTAGACTTCAGCACTTACACTAACAAGGATAATCATAAGATATGGCAAATACTATGGTGGGAGATACGACGGTAAATCGTTTACAATCGCGGTACAGCAGTTTTTAACTGGCAGCTCATGCAAATAGAAATCGTGTAAACTATGGTTGCGAAAATTCGGTAAAAACTATATATATATATATATATATATATATATATATATATATAAAGATGACTGCCCGAACAGCCGCCAACAGTTGAATTTCTATCTGACATAACTGGCCATCTTTATACGACTCTGAAAAAGGATAGGAAAAATCGCTGTTAAAGTTTTCCATTCTGAATCATTATCAATTTTTCCAGTAACTGCAACAGAATTCCATGTCAGCAGTGTGACTGAACGTGAACAGCATAACCGGGTAGACGACATTTATCAACCAGGCTAAGCGGAACGGTCACGGTATTCATAGATCGCCACCACGTCGTTGTCTGACCATCTTACGGTCTTCTCAAATTATCCGTAGCCACACTGAACCATGCGCGATGTGACATGGGCTCCGTCGACAAACAGAGCACATTAGCCAAATGGCGAAGACTGTGCGTTTTCACTCTTTCGGTTACCATTCGTGAACATGTACACTCCCCGAACACGCTCCAACGGGCTGCCAGGTTGCCCACAAAGTCAGCCCGTTTGACATAGGCTGACTGACGGAGACAATACAGGAAAAACGCCAAAAGTCTGTGTGCACCTTCGCTGATTCACAGAGCAAAACTGAATGTACCAACGCTTTGTAAACTCTGTCTTTAGTGCACAAACGAACGAAGATTGACAAATGCTCTATGTGCTTTTGCTGTGTTCGTGAAAGCCTTGTCCGCAATACGGCAGGCTGACGAGATGACATTATCCAGGTAGGTAAAACGATTCACAGTCTCCGGCAGCCTGCCAGCAGTGACAATGACAGGTCAGTGCCAACCCAATTTTTCAACATCTCACACTCTGAATATGGGAAGTGCACATAACGTAGACCAATCGTGTCACTAAATCGCTTCAACATAGTCTGCATGTTCTCTGTGGATGAGCTAAGCAAAACAATCTCGTCCGAATACTCGCTAGATACCCATTAGCAGTCAGCTTACTAATTTTTAGACGCTCCACTCCGAGAACATCGCAACGTCCGAATGATCTTTACAAAATATGATCCACCACAAAATTGAAGGGGAAACGGGGGGTCGGACACTCATGTCGAACGCCAGTTGACGTGGGGAACGTTCGAAATAACCGTTCATAAATTCGCACTCTGCACTCGGAGCATATAAACGACCTTAACAAATTGGCGTAGTTCAGTGGGACTCAACTGGGACAGAGATAGCCCCAAAGAGCGTCTCAGGCAACCTAGTCAAAAGTAGCTTTCAACGCCATCATAAGCTTAGAATAATTGCAGGCGATTCAGTGTCTGTCGCAAGATGAAGATATGATTGAAACATCCACGACCAGGCCGGAAACCTGCGTGTTATTCACTCATATGGTCCTCTCCTTGCTTTTAAAGCAGCCGTATTACGATCCCCGCGACCATCTTCAATGCGGTAGAATACACATCTAATACCTCCACAGCAGTCAAACAATGTCTTGGTATCTTTTTGAAAACGTAAATGACTGTTGATATGCATCAGCCATGAGACATTTCTTCAGCCACCCATATGGAACGAAGGAGTTGGAGCAGTTCATATAGTATTCCTTCATTACCATGTTTAAAAGGCCTTCGAAAAAGAAAATCCGGACCTTGGGCTGTATTAAGTTTCAGTAACCTGGGCTCCAGAGCTACTTCGCCTCCCGAAGGATGATTGTCTGAAATGTCATAAACGACCACACAATCTTTATCAACCATGGCTGAATGAGTTGGCTTAGGCCAGGCAAAATGTCCCTCAAAGTGCCCAGGCTATCTGTCAAGTCGCCACGACAGGTTGTAAATTTGTGGGACATTTTCTCACCCGTAGTCTGACTAAAATCCTGTCGACGACTAGTGCAATCACGAACCAGGAAAAATTGCACTCAGCCAGCTCTCGGTGAAAATGGTTTCTACATCCTTGTGAGGTGCTCGGAAAAGTGAACTCCAAGGTCCCTACGCAGACTTTTTGAAAGTTTGTTTCAGTTCACGGTAGTCTTTGTCATATGCGGAGTCAAGAGGACCAGTCGGCGTTTGTTCACAAGTTGTGATATATCGGTGGAAACTCACATCCCTCGTAACTACAGTATTGCTTTGGGATAAATCCCTTCATAAGTGATTTGCATAGCTCCTGAGATTCTTATCCAGTGCCTGTTTTGGTCAACTCACTGTTGTGTCCAGAGTAGGTTAACTGCCGGTTGTTTGATAGGCGCGTTGTGTACCCCCGTCGTTCAATCTTCAACTGAGTGCTTTATGTTTGTGAATCATGGTACCTTGGTAAACGGTACGGGCACGATGAAAAGCACGAAAAAAGGGCACGAAAGAAGGCATGATCCGAGTCAAAGTGGTTGCTCCGAAGTGAGTGACAGTCTTCAATGAATTGGAGCCACTGAGTCCTGACGACGATATGCGCAATTTACGTCCATGGCGTAGTTGCACAAGGTGGTCTAAACATGATGCACTGCTGTCGTTTGCGCTAAAATGCGCGATTCAATAGATAAGGTCCGTAAGCTGCACATAATTGTAACAGCCGATGGCCAGTGTCAGTTTTGCGCATAAAAACTGAACATACTACCCAGTCTCTTCTGGTTTGTAATAAGACGACCATGTTGTGTGTCCATATCATCAACAAGTCCAGCGATATCCGACTGCTTAGTTTGTCTCGGGAGATCAGAAACGGCATTGCAGAAGACGATCTTGACATCTACACTACTGTCTTTTACAGCACATGAAAATGACCTATAAACGACCTCCTTCTAGTCTGTGTCGACAAACTTTGACTGACGAGATCAGTCTGATGGCACACAGACGACCTATCGCTAGAGTCCAGTCGTGTATGTCCTGCTCTGCAACAGAGCACTCCAACCTGGACGCGAGGTTGGGTTTCATCGCCAACAGAAACTCTGAGAATTAACCGCCGACCCACAGCATTACTAGACCCGACTCAAGTGAACGACAATGCTAGGATCTTCAAATCACTTTTCAGAGATCAAGCACGTATCCGGTTCTAGAGTCGACAAGATGCTCCATCGTATCAGGTTGTTGACTTAAATTTCGAAGATTTGGGACGCTAAAAGCGCTAATTTTTTGTCTGTTTTCTTGACTTGACGAGATAGCAGATAGTAGCAGAGGAGGAGGACGGTGAAACTGAGTGTACTATTTCACCGGGGCAACGACAGTTTCTAATATTTCCCGGTTGTCCATGCCGCAGAAGGGGGTTGACTGAAGGGACACTAACTATAGTTTCTGACTCAAACGTCTGACCCTCGAGACAACGGAAGACGGGGTTTTCTTGGGAAAAACTATCAGGCGTCAACGTCTCATATGTCTGACTCATTTGGTAGTGAGAGGATTGTCTGGTATAAAGGCACAGTCAATAACATAATACTGTCTGATTCTGATCACGGCTGTGTACAGTAGAGGTATTCGGGGCTACAACAAGATTTTGAGTGATGCTAAACTTTTTCCGACTAAGGGTGTCCGCAGGTCACTGTGGAGCCCCCTGTGGAGAATTTCTATGAATACATACACTCGATCTACCAGTACATCAACTTAGATCAGCTACCTTAAGGTTGGTGTGGTTCATGTCGCACAAGCTGACATGCGATCGACTTGCGATTGATATTGCAACTCTTAAACGCAGCAGGTGAAGAAACTGTAACTTCGACAGTCTTTAACGGGTTCTTGTTCAAGTGCCCGCTCATAAGGTATCTAAACCAGGGAGGAAATAGTTAAACCGTTTGCGTATCGAGATACCGAAGTTTCGGGACACAGTGGCTGCACGAACGGTGTTCGAATTTCGGAGCTTGGTCATATCCGGACGTAGACAGGCGAACCAATATGCAAAACAAAAATATGTGAGTTTAAGAACAAGGATAAACTCATCTGACAAAACGTGGGAAACAAGAAAATGGATCAAAAGCTTTTATGATATTTCAAACCATTTGTATTTTGGTGAATCACTCACGATCGTTCGTAATGATTTCAGAAGACGCTTTGCTGTTTTTGTCTCTGCTGCTAAAACGAAACGAGATATACCGACCAGAAATATGGTCTTACGTAAGATATTCAATCGAGTGCACCCTACGGTCCGAACGCGTTTTAAGGGGTGCTGGCATGGATGATGAGCTGATGGTATCTGGTAGTCGCAATGCAGTTGGATGAGACTGCTTGAAAGCGATAACCAACCTGAACACCGGGCACGGAACAGTTCCGTAGGTTTCCTCAGTCCTCTCGGAGTAGGCGGGGTTTGAATGAGCAGTCCTGACCGTGACCCAAATATCCCGATGTTTAAGTAGGTAGAAGCAGTCCTTCAGTTGAAGTAGCTTAAATTAACTTTTGAAAGGCTGCCCAAACGTGTATTATGAACCGCTCATATGAATAAACACGTGTATTAAGTCGTGGATGTCTACATAAACAAACACTGAGGCTTTTTGCTCGAATGCCCGTTCCACGGAAGCAACGCACATGTAATGCTAACTACTTGGCGTAGGAAACACAGTATCACAGATTTCCTGTGACGGGCAAGAAATAATCCGTGGAAAGGTCCGTCGATTGGTCCAAAAGAATTTCAGCGCTGGAAACAAGTACAACCATTGGCAGGGCTTCTTTCCAACAGATCACGTCAACGACAGCGAGAACTGCTTTGTAGTATCGATCAAAACATTCGATCATTCCGTTTGCAGTTGAGTACGAGGTGACGTGCGTATGGTGGTACCCAGCACATTCGGCCTGTCTGCGAAGCAACCGCTTTCAAACTGGTGGCCGGTGCTGGCTGTACCCTTTATCGGGCAACCACAAGATGCTACCCAACGTTTAATAAAATGCGTGCGTCACTAGTTTCTAACGAATTTCCGGTATGGGGAGGGTATTTGGCCATCCCACAAGACGTTATATAATCGCTAAGATATAAATTCTGGCATCATAATGTGGTACAAGATGTATCACATTGATATGAAGATGGGCAGGACGGTCGGTAATGGAAGATGCCGGCCAATCGAAGTTGATACGTGGTCGTGGACCCTAGCCTGTTAACAAGCCAAACAATGTCGTGCTCAAATATGAAGGTCCCTTTGAATACCAAGCCAAATGTATCTGATAGATATGAGTTTGGCAGTAGTTCGGAAACCAGGATGAGCAATATATTATAGAATAGTATACGCGCGACGTCGAGAGACTAACAGTGCAAATGGAAAGTGGCGTACCGTGGAGGTGTCGCACAAAACCTTTCCCGGCTGCAGTCGGTAATGATAGATCGGCTCCGACGCTATTACGGCTGTTAGTATGATGCGCAAAAAATTGGTTCCCGTATATTGCTCCTCGGTCACAGCTGTTAGGTCGATAGCGTCGTAACCAACAAGTGATGTTACAGATTACAGGGCAGCATCCACTACGTTGTTCCTGCTGGAGACTTTGAAGGGAGACCAAAATGGCACACTTTTCGGAAGTTATAGCGAACGTAACAATTGCAGAAAGTATGCGACAGCGGTTTGTGATCCAGGGAAAGCAAGAACTGTTGGCCTCTAAGAGCGAATCGAAAATGGAGAGCAGCTTAGCAGCTACCTAATAATTCGCGACTGAACATGTTTCATGCGATTTCTATCGGCAATAAGCCTCTGAAAGAAAACGCAAACGGTCTCCAGAGCCCATCGACGAACCGCTGAAGCATAGCATCAACAGCTGTGTAAGATGCGTCTGTGGATGGCGTTGGCAATGGATTTAAAGTAATGTAGTATTAGTACACAGATAGCGCTTCTACGATACGATCTGGGAATCTGTGGTTACTGCTGTTAACTGAACATCGCCAATGGCACGGTCAAGAAGTAATTGGGTCAATGGATACATCAGCTGTGCATACTTGGGAATAACTCGACGGGGATAGTTGATCAGGCCGTTACAACGACAGGCAACAACGACCACTGTAGGAAGCAGGAACTCACAACTGGCCTGGACTCTGTCGATTAACCGTCGTATGCCGCGTTGATCCACGTGACGTCCTGAAAACTCAACTCCCGGTTGTGCGAATTATCAGTGACGTTGAATGCTGCAACTCGTTTGCAGAGCTGTCGTGGATGATTTCGATGACTTCCTTTCGAGTGAATTACTAAGAGGGAACAATCAGTGTAGGAATGAACGGACTACACACCTCTTGTAATGTTACTTACAAATTGCTGGGATGTTTCGGTGACTTTACTGAGATCACAAGTCACGCATTAAAAATTTTACGGACCGAATGGTGTCATTATCACTGCCTTCTGCGGCAACTAGGATTTGGTGGTAAGCACGAACCAGACAAACTGTCACAAACAAAGAGGCTTTAAAGCTGAGCGTGATGTCTTCAGCGTACGGAATACAGTATATTTCAGATAACTTGTTATTGCTAAGAACTCAATAGTCTTCGCATGGAGGCCAATCTTCTGTTATTCTCGGCTGAGGTGGAGTCCAATGGTTGTACGACGGGTGTATAAAGTCAAACTCAGATATGTGCTTGAAATCATCGAGCACTACTTTTCTAAAACTTTCCTGGGGCTAACTGACGGGGTTTTGATAACACCACTGAGATAATCATGAGAGCGTGGTGTTGCACCGTGCTAGTAACCGATGGAAACAAGATCGACTGCTGGAAAAACAATTGGGGACTGTTTAACGGGTGACGGGGTTAGTATTTGCAACTACGTTGCACTACACGAATCTACTGGGAGCCGTGCTAGCGGACCAAATCTTCCTATAACTGACTGGTGGATAGCGTTGAATATTAACTAGTGGATGAAAATTCGCAAGAAAACCGACTCCAATTATTGGCATTTGTATGTCTGCTACAGTGAAGGTTAATCGAAAAGTGTGGCGGAGGTGCAAGTTTATTGTACACCAAAATTGGTCGTAAACAATCGTGGGCCTGACGTATGTTTCAGGTAAAATGGGCTGCGCTTGCGTCGTTTGCTCGTCAGACTGTATTTGGAGCAAAAGCTGCTGCAGAAAGAAAAAAGATTACTGAACGGCGGGTGATAGCAGTAATGGTTGGGACAGTAGCTGTAGACACCTGTCCACTTCAGGAGTTATAATGAGTTGCTCTTCAGTGTGGAGCAAGTGTCGAGGCACAAGGGTGTAAGCATTGCATGCTGAGTGCCCAGGTCTTGCTTACGGATGCCAGTGCTTCTGCTGATAATGCAGATACTTGGGAACTCAACTTCCGATACACTTCTTGGACGCAGTCGGAGGGCTCGGTTGTACCAAAATTCGAGCTGAAGGTATTCTGTATAACCCAAGGAAGGCAGTGGATCTGGAGTTCCTTCATGAAGGATTGCTGAAACTGTGTGGAACCTGTCAAGCGTTCTATATGATGAGGAACTTGCGAAGGCTTCCGATCACCTAACCCGGCAGTACTAAGTAGCTGAGCTATGCGCTGACAATCACATCATAGGTTTGTGAGAGCTGATCGTATGTATGATGAGCGTCAGGCAGATGCAGAATGTCGTCCATTCCGACTAGAATGTGAGACAGTCATATGATGGTACTTCGTTTGTTCTGTCGTGATACTTCAGAGAGAGAAGGTTGTATCCAGCTGAACGCACAAGCTCCAATGGATACTCTTCGTTAATGGTGCGACTGGGACGGAAGGTGCATTCAGAGCAATGTCTACAGTCACGTCAGGCTAGACAATTTTGGTGCGTATGTGCATTGAATTGAAAATTCCCAGACACACAATAGGAAACAGACGAGAAACAAAAATACGAATAAATAAGAAACCACCGTGTACTACACAAAGGTTACAACTGGTCTTATGAAACACTATACGACTCAGAAGTGACATAATAACAAGGAAGGCTAAAGATTCAGCAATTGAGCGCACGAGTCGAAAGCGTGTATAATGTCATAATTAAGCATAAGCCAACAAACATGCAAACAAACAAACGCACTGGTATGCACAAAGCGGACGAGCAAACGTTGTAACGATCTCGTTACAAGGATATCCTATGTACAAGGCAAACTATTGTTTTTAGAGGTATTTCACACATTGCACAACGTCCAGACCGTGGTTATAACCCAAGTAGATATATTTACGTGTCACTATTCTTATCTCGAGCTCTGTTAACATATAAAAAATCCTGAGCTTCTTTAACGAAATGGAATGTATATATTTTTCATACGTATATGTATACGCACACATGTACGCAGTGCATACAATCGTGCATAAGCATGTAATTATGTTGGAAATGCTCATCACAGCTTCGGAAAACGTACATTTTCATAACAAGGGTATAAACCTTGATATAATGGGATACAACGTATATATTTATGTGTGAATTGTATGATTCAGGAATAATAAGATGACTCATTGGATAATGAGTCACTAGGTTAACCTAGGTTAACCTAATCCATTATAATTAAAATTATGGGACTATAGTCCCATATATAGTCCTATGCCTGATGCATCAGGCATGCAGACGTATAAGTAACCTTATACGTTTTAAACAATTTACCACGTCTACAGAGTACGACTATTTGGCGAAGGACAGCACCCCTATTATAAATCTATTGTAACCATTAAACATTCAAATGCCTCTCACGTGGGATTGCAATGTACACTACAGTCACAAATACCACCAGTAAATGTCATAAAAAGTCGAAATATACCACGAAACATTAATAGCCATCAAGGTCTCCATGATACTCTGAGTTCACCGGTATACCGTTTTATTAGAGCGATTATTGTTGATTTACTTCTGCGGTATTTGCTAATTTTAAGATGTAATGACACACTGGTTTATACAAACAAACATTTTTTTCTCCTTGTTCCGCACTCCAAGTCAAGTTGAAAGAACGTATGCGCTTGACAGCGCATAACAACTTCATGCCCGGACCCAGCAAATGCATGACAAACTCCGAGGCGTTGGCCAACAGTCGGCCATACAATAGGCAGATAGGATGAGAATAAAAACTGTTAAGTACCATGCTCATTCTGGTAACTAAGCGCATGCTAAAAAGTTTATAGAACATATTATTAGATTCGCAGCGTTCCATTCGCTGACGTTTCTGATTAGCGCCATTTTGTGCTCGTTTGTTTTAATCCGTGCTTCCAGCGAACGCGCGTTTGCAGTTCCATTCATTTCGTGCGTGGTGAGTGCGGCTGTGTTGTATCGCTTGCGGTCTGTCATCATTCATGGTTTTGTTGAAAGCTTTGTAAATGCGTTAGATACATTTTGTTTTTGGCCTCGTTAATCCACGGCTTATTAACAGTTGCTTATATGGAAATACAAAACGTAATCCATAGAGATTGCCTTCATTAGCGTTCATAATGAAAACGAGTGGAGTGAAACTATGGTACAGTAGACGGACTACTAACAGACATATCAGAAGTGGAAGAGATAGGCCACATGTGCTTGACTGAAGGTGTGCATCATGTTGGCTGAAGGAGGACTTCATACAACAGAAAACATCACTGCTGCCTGCATGTTAGATTAGTTGTAATGCATAAATATCGCAGGAACCTACAAGAAGTAGTTAGGGTGTTGCACCTGCTGCCCCTGGCGTGACATCTGCTACTGGATCAGATGCTGTTGGAAATTCCGACCCTGGTGTTACGTTTCTTTTGTACAATTATTTCTGCCGCAGTCAATCAATCACCTGCAATATCTAGTATTTCAGGCGCCATCCAATTGTTCGCAACCTACTCCGAATAGGTTACATCTGGTGAGCTGAAATTGTTGTTGGCCTTATTAACCCCTTCGTTCTAATCCACTGCCTGATCGCCGCATATTGCGCATAACTCCTTGGAGTGTACATAAGCAATGCTTGCCAGTGGGTGTTATGTATTTATAGGTATGCCGGCGTGTCTCTGAGCGTTCACCACCGTCAGAGATTAACCAGCAGAGAACATGTCAAAATGCAAGTCGATATAAACGGGGTACCTTCGTCTGACTGTCCCGGCACGGAGTTATGGTTCATATTCGGTCGCACTGTGCATCTATTCACAAGCACTTCATTCATCCTCGGCTCGTTCTGTGGTCGTGGACACTCTAATCCCGCTAATGGTTATCTGCAGCCGTCTGTGTCCAAAATGATTGAGATGCGCATCGTCAACGTGAAGCCGAATGATCTTTATTTGACGCTTCACGTGGACATTCATCGTGTTATTTGCTCCGCCCTAGCTCGCAGCTACATCATACAAACGAAAAATCATAGTGGTTGCTACGGTTGTGATAGGTGTGTACAGTCCCCGACGGATGACGTTCCTTTCGACAACCCTTAGCATTTGCGCTGATTCGTCCTCCTGAGATAAACGTCAGAAGACTCATCACATCGGAACACCGCGTTACATCAACTGGCATTGGATATGGTTGCCGATTTCCCACTTGACCCGATGCACCTTGTTTTCCTTGGTGTCATGAAGACGACCAGTCAACATTGGGTTTGGGCTTGCGTCTGTCTAGCAGTATGCAGCGGGCTGTTGAGAGCAAGCTAGAGGCATCTGTTTCACACCTACCCATTGACTTCCCTCGCAAATGTGGTATGTTCACGAATTTCGAACGTTTCAAAGCTAATGAAAGTCGTGTATTTTTATTATATTTGGGCCCCGTGGTCATGCGTTCATTTGCACTGCACCCCATATATGAAGGCTCTTTAAATCTGTTTCCTTCCATTTACATAATATCGTATCCCAGTGTTAAAAAATCGCCACCTTCCGGAACGAGAGCAAAAGTCAGTCCACGTGGCACAAAGCAAATCTCAGTTTATTGAGTTTCTATTGGTTATTTTATAGACAAGACGCATCAGTAAAATGAAGAATTACGATTGGTACTGACGCTTTAGCTTTCTTATTGGTTGGCTTAACTCCGCTTGTAGCTCGTTTGTTTTAATGCGTGACGCACTTAAACAACTTGTTTTACTCCGATGCTCGTTATAACAAAATCCGATGCTGGAGCAGCGTGCCATCCTGATTGGTCCCCGTGCTGGACATACCAGTCTGTTCGCGTTGTCGACACTGATTGGCCGTAGCCTTCTGCGAATCACTGGTTGACTTCGTATCGATGTGTTTGTCCAATCCAATCCCTTTACATCCAGTATGTGTCATTCCCTAATTGACCTTGGCGAGTTTTTGATGGTTAAACTTGTTGATCCGTTTGCCCATCTGTATGGGGACGACCAACTGGTTTATAATGTGCATTGTCTCACTCACGTGTGCGATGATGTGCAGCGGTTTGGACCGCTGCACAATTACTGGGCATTTTATTTTGAAAGTTCCATGAACAGCATCCTACGTTTGGTTGAGGACATGAAAGAGCCGGTTATCCAAATGCAGAATGGAGTGAGTACTCCATGCTCTGCCACGTGCAGTGCAACGGTGCACCGACGGTTGACACCAATTTTAGTAGTCCAAATAAATTGAAGTGCGACATGTTCACCGTGCGCACCGAATGCTATATTTCTTATAGGTCCACGGGCACTTATGTCTTGATGGACAAAAAGTTCTATTTCATCCACAACAGCAGAACGGTGTGATATTCTGTAACCCCTCCATAGGCGCGCGTGACTTCTGCCCCGTGCTTTCCACTCATCCGACCTGTGCATATTTCGGGCCTTTGCCATTCACACCGCCATTAATTCGGAGTTGTCGTCTTCTGCTATATGTAGCTGAGTCCTAATCCCTGATGATGACGAGTTCGTCAGCATCCCTCTCTTGCACACCTTACGGTAACGTTTTTCGCTCTTTCTGATCCGTAATTACTGATTTCTTATGGCGTGTCACTAGTGCTACGAACTCATACTAGAATGAATGAATACTGCGGTGTTCAACCTACAGATGTATCATATTGTTGGGTTCCTGAAGACGAAGAAGTTTGCACTTACTAACCATGTTTGGCTGTTGAGAGTGATGTGGCTGCTCGACCAATAGTAAAGCAGTCAAAGGCAATGAAATTTTTATTATCGTGCACGCTGCCATCTATGGGTAAATTTCAGTTACTCGACATTCGTATTATGAAGAACACTAGTAAGTTCTTTCAAAGCGTTTTATTCTTGTGAAATAATACTATTGAGAAACAAGAATGGGATCGAAGGGCAGAACTTGGTTCGGATTTCACTTCTACGGATGCCACCTATGATGACTTGCCAGCGTACAACAAGTGAAACGAGCGAGTGTTTTTTCACTCCTACTTACTTTTAGACGCAAACGCCTTTTATCGTCCTCTGAGAGCGACGTTTCACACGGTGCATCTCCTCCGGGGATACATGTTAATACGTTGTTCATGCACTCCCCCATGAAACAACTGAACCTAGTCAACAGGTTAGCCACATTCTTGTCTCGCTTCATGTTGCCTCAGCACCATGTTACACCCGGTAGAATTAGAAGGATGTAGCTTGGGGTAATGATTTCTTCCAGAAATATCTCGCCCATTATTTCCGCCCCGTCATCATGTACGTCTGACCAATCTTCCAATGAGGACTTCCATATCTATGTAAAACGAAGAATGCATTGCTTCGACAATCAAGCGACGCTGAATATTTCGCCGTATTTATCTTACGCCTCCTCAGTCCCGTCCACAGGTGCATCAGCTGAAGAAAGCTTGTTCGAAGCGCCGGTCAGAATACACTCCCCTTGACAGACCGAGGATCATTACAGAAGTTTTGAGAGGAGCTGCATACTCAGATCAGACGGCTAGATGATATTATCCTCGTCTCACCACGGTATCAATAACAAGCTCGGCTGATGGGTACTTCGTTGTGCAGAGCCATTGTTTGCGAGCATCATTCACACTATCTATCATTTCTGTAGGTTCCGTCCTTGATGAGCACGGTTATCCCTCGGGTTTGGAATGAAGCATACATCAGTTAATCAAACGGTGGTTTCAGGGGGGCAAAGATTGAAATGGGGGTCGTACGGCATGAACAGTGATGAGAAAACGATTTCACTGGTAATGTATGAATTCATCTCGTAACGTTCTAATTCCAGATTTTTACCGGCCGTAGGTCAGCCAACACGGTGGACCTGGACAAGTGAACGGAAAGTAGGTCAGGTTATCTAGATCGTGTACACAATATACTCTCACATTTCGTAAATTCTTGTTTTCGCATTTCGATGCAACAGTGACTAACGTGTGTTCTCCCGTCGACGCGGTTAGTACGGAAACGATGAAGTTTCTTTCTGTTGATGTGCGGAGTTAAGTGTATGTTCAGATGGGTGCGTTATTTGTAGGGATATCAGCTGTGTGGCTCAGATACGTGAGCAAGATGGGAAAGCATCACATTTGTTTTAAAAAGTCGTTTTAGCTAACGCTCGCATCGTATTATCTAGCAAAATGTAGGATCGCATATTTTTGGTCGCTTTTCCGTCTGGCCAAGCCGAAGTCGGCACGACTCTGGTGTGTAGTGCAGGTCGACTCCGGTCCGACTAGTGGAGAGACGAGGGCCAGCACCGGGCGGCTCCGTTGTGTTTGCAGGGAAAGTTTAAAGTAAGTAAGTGAGCCTCTAACAAACAGCCATTTTTTCAATTCGATGCGCAAGACAAATGACGGTCAGCAACCGGGATGTTCAGAATATTTAACTGATCAGCTCGAGGCCTTGAACAGTTCGACTAAAATGTAGACTGCCCTCTTGCGGCCCATCTGCAACGGAGAATAAGGCACCAGCAGGGATGCACCCCTACAAAAAGGTCACCACTAATCGCAAACGTTGGTACGCATACAGGGATGCTTGTGAGAACGGTTCACCGTCCAGAAACATGGCGATTCAACGATCGACACGGGTTCGAGATAGGGTCCCAAGGTCCCCGTATCCAGTCCATTTTTCTTGATCACCGTCAAGCGGGTGTCTGTTTCATCTGGAAGGCCAATCACTGAAAGTGGGGTGTAGCACCGCTCTAGAGGAGTACACACTTGCATTCGTATATGCTTGCACGCACGGAGTCGCTGTTTTGCTTTTACGTTGAGAATTGCTCATGATCAGCGTAACTAGTAAACAACGATGAGACAGAATCTCCAAGTATGTGGTGCGTGTTGAGTGTAAATCAACATGCACCTGTTAAGTTCAGCGCTGACAGACTGGAGATACTAGTGTAGTCACCCAGCTGCAATGCAAAGGTCTTAAGTAACCTAAATTTGCTCACAAAAATTGTGACTACCTGAGTGATCCCTGAAACGTCGAAGAAAACGGACGTACCCCGTTGACTGAACATGGGGGAAGATTATGAGGGATATGTATATATCTATATGTAAGTTAGACAGCCTTTGTACTCAACACAGACGACATTCCACAGGCTAGAAACGTTCTCAAGGGAGGAAGGGGTGGCTGACGAACCATACTTTGCAACTTATCCAGTGGCTTATGGGCCGCTTTCTTTTTTTGTACTCTCAGCGTTTTCAGTGGTGTGACCATGTACGCAAACGTCGGCCCGTTTTCTTCCTGGTAGATATCCTGAGCTGCAAGAGTCGGATTGGAGTGACCTCTGTTTGACCAATGCCGCCAATTACGACAGCTGGCCGGGACTACAAGGACGGTAGCATGGTAGTCTCCCCAAAGAAAATCAGAGAGCCTCACTTCATCGTCGCCGCACTCTTGCAACGTTGTCGTCTTTTTCTAAAGATATGATATATGGAACACCGGCAGAAGTTAACAACATCGGATAAGACCTGAACAGAAACCATGTATCCCTGTGCGGCGTAAGTCCTCAAAGCGCCGTTGTAGAAAGCGAGACGGGCGGGTAATTGGGCTACATTCCTGAAGTGGTGGAAACAGAATGGGTGTGTGAAAACTAAGAATAAAAATGGGGAATGACGTTCATGCTTACGCACACCTTACTGTTAAATGTTTCCAGTTGGTTCTGAATCACCCTTCGCAATTAGAGTAACGCGAACAGCCACATTTCTCCCACTCATTCTCAATGCCGTACAGTTGGAAGTCATCCGTTTTTATCAGCTGCCTGTACATATCCGCTTGCAGACACACCCTTGCAAAGGCACACACACTCATTTGAGGAAGCTAGCACTCCAAGTATGCAAGCAAACAGACAACAAACTACACTCGTACTTCAAGCAGACGTACCTACGACACTACGAAAATGATGTCATGTCAGGGATTAGAGTGTCCATCCTTGGTCCATTTTTCTCTTGAACCAATCGACCGCAGCGGCTTCAGCCATAGACTTAGTCAACTCGTTCCACGAGCTAACGACCCCGTCTGTGAAAAACTCAGCTCTGAGAGACGTGTGATCACCTAACTTGCTCAGCAACATCAACCGATCTCCTGGATAAGTTACTTATCTAGCTGAGGGAGACGCCAGGTAAGACATCGACGAAATCGTAGAGTAGTTCATAGGACTCGAATAGGTCCGCACGAAGTCAAATACGTTCCAGAGGATAAGGATTGAGCTTTTCTACTCCGGTTACATAGTCCACACATTTCGTACCATCAACCATCCTGGTAGTCGACCCCTGAACCCTTCCAAAGCACTTCACGTCTTTCGAGGTGTGTGGGTTTCGAACCGGAATGCAGTATTCCAGATGCGGTTTGATGGAAGCCGTAGACAGTGGTATAAGTATACTGTGGTCGCTGGAACGGATTGTTTCTCTAAGTTGAAACAGGGATGCTCTGGCACTTTCAGCAGTTTTGTAGTTACAAAAAGACAGACCCCAAGGTCTGTAACTTCATCTATCTGGACAATCCACTATTTTTCAGTTGTTTCCGGTAGAAAATAATAGGCCTCCGTTTTTCGAAGCTAATCAAGCGAATGCATGTGTCAAGGATGAGGGTAAGGTCCTAGTCATCTGGAAATGCGGTCAACTTAATCGAATCTTCTCGGAGTTCTAATCGACCTGGAATTTTGACAATCCTAAAAACGCCAACGAACGTACAACAAGGCGCATCCATCTGACCAGCAAAGTCATCGATATATATGAAACGGGAGAGATACCAGCGTAGAGCCTTGTTGCATCCCGCTAGGAACCCTCTGGATACTCACCAATCCTCCTCAAACAGACTCCGTGAATGTACTGTCTAGCTAGAGGTGTGTTAACCATTCAAAGAATTCCGGCACTATGTAGCGTCCCTGGAGTTTTCGCAAAGTAGCCGGTAGCTGACCGAGTCGAAGGTCTCGCAAAACGTCGAGGTAACAAACGTTCAACTGCACCTCTTTGTCTAGACTCTTGGTGAATTCACTCAGGAAGCAAATGAAGTTCGACATCACGGTCTATCTTCACAGTCATGTTGATGAGCATTAGAGGGGTTGTTGTTGGAGTGAATGTTAGCCAAACGATCCCTGATGAATTTATCACGTACCTTTGACAAGACGCATGCTCGGCCAAGAGAGAGGATTTTTTGGTCTTTTAATTTGTGCCCTCCTTGTCGATGGTCACAACAGTAGCCATTTTCCAATTTTTGACAATCCCCCCTCGGTCCAATGGTGTATTGATTGGTGTAGCTAAGGCGAGCGACAAAACCTCGGCCAAAGGACAAATCAAATCGTCTTGAATAACGTTTATCCTGGAGGACTTTGATAAGCCCAGCGATTGGGGAATGATCTGTGCCTCATAAACTGACGTCGTGAAGTTCCGTGTCGCATGTGTTAGCGTCCTGGTCCTCAGTGTTTCCACGCCTTTAAGATTGTCCTGCCGATGCAAACTGGCAAAATACCGTCTCGAGTGATCAACTTTCTTCGGACCATCAATCAAGACATCACCCTCAACCGTGGTGAGATATCTAACGTTCTTACGGACATCAGATGTTGACCGCACATGCCAGCAGAACAACCTTGGGTTGGATTAGGCCCTTCGCGCCAGTTTCGCTTGATGCCATTAGCCTACACCGTTTGCTGGCTCCTGGGGTCCTACTTTTCTGCAGCTCAGAACGAATTCTTTTCGCTCATCCTCCGGTGGGTTTGCAATGCTTCAGTGCGATGTTCCATACGATGTTTCAAGGACAGCAGCTCCGCAGTGGAATAGTCTTCTCCTGTCACGTTTGTGAACAATAGACGCGTAATTTTCTGTTGGCATTATCGTACTCAGCGTTTTTAGGTCCCACTTACTCACTAGAAAAGCACTGTTGCCAGAGGGTTTCCATTGCAATTTCACCGCGTCTTCTGAAAGTACATGCAGTATAATGTTTCTATAGTCTACAGCCCACATCTTCGACATTATATTTCATATGATAGAGTTCTGTGGTTTCGGAGTTGTATGGTCACTTTTTCTGAGGAAGCACATATTTCTCGTGATCGTGTCTGGTTAGCAGTCTCAGTTACTACGAGATCAAGCAGCGAGCCGTCCTGCTCTGGGTCAAACCTACTACTTACTGGACAATGTGCTGCAGAGGATTTTTGGGAAGCCTTTCCGGAACTAACTTTCGAGGGTACCCTGCGCATACAATTCACGTTCCCAGTTCAGCCTCGGTATGTTCAAGTCGCCCAGGAACATGATCAAACGTAGCCTGCCGAAAATCCTATTCGTGTCCGTTGGTAACACGCATCCTTTCTCCCTGGTAGCGCCGTGGACTGTGCGGTCAGAATACGGAGGTACGAGTTGGTGCATCGTTCAGTACGCTCCATCAGCTGTAAGTTGAATGTGCGAAAGTCCTTGCAAGCAACCTGGGCACACTGTTCCGCAGCTGATAGAAGTACTCCGCCTCCGCACATGCCATCCCCTCTATCCTGTCTATAACAAGTCATCCCAGATGAAGAAAATGTTGTCAGTTCTTGCCTCGTGCTTCAGTCGCGCATCGTTGAAGACAACTAAATCACATCCTGCCGGTTCAACATTCCATTCAGCCCACTTATCACCAATGTTACATGCAGTTTTGCACAGCAAGTTCATTAATTTTTCCCGGGAACGCTTCGTAGTTTCTTAAACGGATTCATCGGGTGCTAATCCCGAAGTCCCTCTACTTTATAGTGGTGTGATAGATGTCACCCCATGTTGCCGATGGTACGCTTGCTGAGAACGACTAACTGATCCTCATTATGGTGACAGAGGATTCCATGCACAGCCGACCGAGAGCCTGCCTAATGTCTGCTGGAGGGATTTACCTGTCTCGTATTAATAGCAACCTGACGTGCGTTCTTGTGCTGGTCTATCTATACAAATGGTCCTATATTTTTGTGGTAATCGGCACCGCTAAATTATCGGGAGCGACTTTGAAGCGGTTTTTAGACTTAGTTATTTTGTCCCAGATTTTCTTAGAAGGACGTCAGGGTGAACTGGGTTCCACAACTCAACCACCACCAGCCTAACTGATCCTGGCACTTGCAGGTGCTTCCTCAGTCCACCGATTTATTATGTCTTTATCACGCCAACTCGTTAGTAACACCAACAAGGCTGAACACGTTTACCAAATGTGCCTTAATGACTTTCCATTTGGCCTTTGTAGTCTCCAGGTATGGTCCAGGGACTCCGTGCGCGATAGGATTCAGCGTCTGTTCGTGAGCTACCACCAGGTGTTTCTTCACTTGTTGCAACTTCCTGTTCAGGATCTGAATACTTGATCAGGTACTTTGCGTCATAGTCAACTTACTCCCCCAAACCTCCTTGGTGACTTTTACATCAACCTCTAACGCTCAACTTACTCACAATCGCGCTAAAGTAAAAGAAGGAAAAATTGCGTGCGCATACCATGTCTGACTTCATTTGCACAGGCTTGTTTCTCCTTCGCTGCCCGGGATGGTTGGTCCACAACAAATGTAGGGAAGTCCTGAGTAACCCATTGAGCTCGCTGACTCCTGGGACAGCCAATAAAAGCGCTTTGGTCGTCGGTGTGAGAGTGTCGCCTAACTGGTTTGCTTGCGGATCGAAGCGTGATAGAGCAAAAGGGTTTGTCACCGGAGATGCGGCTGTGTCTTCAAACGTGGCACCAGGTACGCGAATAACAGATATAATCTTGCTCTCAACGACCAAGTGGTCAGCAAGTTCATTATTTCCTATGGTAGGCTGAATGGTCTCACCTGGCTAAGCAAGCAGTAGACTGGAAAAGTCGACATCGGAAGTTGTGTTCACCCACTTACGTCTCGATGCAACCGGAATTAGGCTCAAGCATCCGTTGAATACCCATTTTAACTCCGAAAACGCCTTGGGAATGATGGATGTACATTGCGTGAGCCGTGTACATCGGACGTTGTGTCAGCAAGTGTAAACTACAAAGGATGACAGAGCAATTAACCTTGAGACGACACCCACCGCACTTTTGTTTGAGTAACCGATAGTGGCCACGAGTTTCGTATCTTATTCTCCCAGATGGAGAGAATCAGCGCGATATAAAGATATATCTAATATCTATGAAACCGTCACAGAGATATCTAACAATTTCAGACAGTTAACGGAGTAGGACACAACAAAATCAAGTAGAGGCTAAAATATAACTGTAATGGAGAATCCTACAATAAGACACACATGCTGAACTGTGAAATAATGAACACTGACCTCAGAAGTTCAAAGGCAACAATCTGATTTAACAAAAAACATTAAACAGTGGTCGCGGGAGAGAGTGGCCCAAGCTTAGGACAGACATCCAATTATTTTCCAGCATTTAATAACTGCGGTCCTGGAAAGAAATGCGTTTGCGAGCAAAAGGTATACATGAACGCCGTTAAAATGTGTCGAGGATCATTGCGTTACCGTCGTGCTTCCACATATTTTTGGGGTAAATTTCCCAATGCGCTTTTTAAACCATGAGGAAATGTGGTGTTTCACTCCGCCGATACCCTTTATGGTTTGTTTTTGTACGTGTCTATATACAACTTTTTATTAACCTCGACTCTAACTGTGTGTGAAGGCAACAGTTCAGAGTTGACGGGTTACTGCCACAATGAACGGGAGTTCCTGCCCACTGTCCCCTTCCTCTCAACAATGTTGAGATGTCTGATAATGACGTATGATTCGTCTATAAACCGATCTTTTAATATCCAACGATTTTGCGTTCTGCATTGTGTATAAACTAATCTAGCGGAAGTAGTCGGATTCTGATACCTGCTGCCGTTTTTCTGTTATTTGTGGTGGCCATTCAACGCAGTGTTTCAACTTGGTTTAGTGGTTGCATTTTTAAGATAACGGATTCCATTTTCATCCGTACACATACGTTAGCACCTACTTGTTACTGTTATGATTCTCTAGTGTGATGCCGCCTGTAGTCGCTTGTCAGTTGGTTGATTATAAGGTTATCGGGTAGTTCACCAGTATGGCGTTTCGAGGTCGAAACGAGTTGGGAACAGACACTTGGAAGCGAAACGGCATTTTGCAAATTTTCTTGAAATATTGAAATACATATTTTAGGACAGGTTTATAGATTTTATTGGATGGTACTAGTGCGTTGTGATGAGAAAAACTGGTTATACCTGAAAAATGGCTCATATTCTCGATCCTGTCAAAAAAGTTTATCTTCTCTCGATAAAGTCATCATGTTAGTCTTCATAATCTATTTTGCTTCGTGAAATTGCCTTCGTGGTGGAATGCACATTCCCATCTCGTGGAAACGCGCGGCTTGGTGTGGTTTTGGAGACAGACAGGAATTCGCCATTCTTAACCACACTGCGTTTGCAGTGCATTCAACATCATATATCAGATAAACTTATTATCAAATCTATGTTTTCACATTTGGGGGCTGATTACCTATCTGAATCGCATATTCCGTCTGTTTCCTCTTCCAGTTTATCCGGCAAGTACCGATCGACGCGACGTCATTCTCAAAACGATTATACATAACTTTGTCGGATTTTTTCTATCTACGGCTCATGTGGAATAGTGTGAAAATGAGTAATATGTCACACCCTACCATTCACAAACCCGCGTACTATCTGGCTTGCTGTTTACTGACCACGCTTGAGTGCAGCTCGTCATTTGTACCTAACACAGTGATCACTCATCTGACAGTTAGTGACCCATTTTTAGGTTCGTTATTTATCCGGCGATACCATTAATTCTCACTTTTACCCTTTCAGCCATAACAGTTCGACCCTGCTACCGCGGATACTCACGAATCTGACAACGATATGTCTATGATTTCTTCATCTACAGACTTCATTCACAGTCACCAGTATGTCTTCCACGTTTCGGTCTAACTGTTTTTCTCCCTCAGGATCCGGGAGCTGGGATGTTATCAGACCACGGATAAACAACATGGCACAGTTCGAAGCACACCGTTCACGCTTGAGCCGAAGTTCAAGGTATTGCCAAAATGACAGTTTAAGAACGGTATAACGGTCACCGCAACTACTCTGGAAATAGTTTCAAGGCAGCTGTGAATTTCCATCGGCTCACACGCCGATATGCATGGCGAGTCCGAACACGCTTTGTATTAATTTTTAAGAACAACGCTGTTTTGATATCAAAATTGGTGGATCTCGCATATTGGAAACAACTGGTCACCTTCCATAAAAAGGAAGTGTCATCGTGAGTGACACTGCCTGGAAGTCCAAGTACCTTGTGGCATTGAATGGGAAACACGTAGTTTTGGTCGTCGTTTGCCCTGGTAAGAGGCGAGAAATGGCCACTTTATTACCCTTCAACCAATGACATGCCCATGTTTGTTGAATGTAATAATTATCTTTCTCTCAGCCCAACACCATAAAAGTGACGGGCGGATGAAGAGCCAAAATAGCTCTAGATGAAATGGCTCACTACTAACGCAGGACCGTGAACCACTCAGTAAACCTCATCTATCTCGAAAAAAGAATCACCCACAAATTGGATACCAAAAATCTTTGGTGGTTCGCCGAGAAGCACTTCTGGGGCATGACGGGATCAAAAGAACCTCAGTGTCATCCACATCTGCGGGAAAACATTGTGAATTAACGAAATCCTGTAAGCGTGTTTGTGACTACAGAAATAGAGGTTAGTTTGTGGTTTGAACAATTAGTCCGCGTCAACTTCGGTAACTCAACTGAAAGTTTCGACGGCTAATATGACTGAAAAGGCTGAAGTTTCCTCTACCATTCTTTGTAAAAATGACCTTGCATTTCATCCAGGAGCCTAGCAAAACATCTTTGAACTTTCTGTAGTGCTTCAGTGTCCTGTCACATTCAGACATCAGGAGTATACAGGATATTCCAAATGTCACCTACCGTACTTCACGAAGCGACAACTGCACCACTGTACTCCGCGAAGCATAAGTTGTCCACAACATGTGCAATGGGCTGCTTCCTTTTTTGCCACCATCAGTCATTGATTGAGCTTCAAAATCTTCTACGAAGTACACTCACAAGTGTTTATTTACATTTACGTTTTCCAACCGCAACCTCTAATTCCCTATCGAAGAACATTGACACGGTGGTCACTTAGTTCCCACTCTCAACCATCCGTTTTATCAAGGTTACTGCGAGCGTTTATATGGTTCTTCCTAATTGCACGGTTATGCAGCACAGAATTCCTGAGCTGAGGGTATTTAAGCTTCTGATTCAGGCTTTCATATTACAGTACTGTATCAAGTGGAAGCCAGTGCCGGAAAAGTGGGCTAGAAACTATAGTAAGATTGCAATACATGAGCTTCTGAAAGACGCAGCGTCGATGCAGTGGGAACCGTCTAGCAACAGTACTTCCCTGGAGAATTGCTGGGACTTAATAAAGCTGAATATGACCATGCTAACAGAAAAGCACGCGCCCATAGTTCGCAAACAAAACAGGGGCAGACCACCTTGGTGCAGAGCTGCTGTCCTTAAGGCACAAAAGAGGAAAAAGCTCGCATGGAAGCGCTACAAACTCACAGGGGGTTATGCAAACAGACTTCATTTTCAGCTCGAGAGAAATCGGGCCTCAAAGATCCGTAAAAAATATAGACTGAGGCATGAAGCAGAACTAGCGCGGAAGGCCAAATCCAACCCGAAGCTGTTCTACGGTTACGTGCAGTCGAACCCTGCTCTCCGAAAACACGTTGGCAATCTCACCACGACCGAGGGTGAAATCTTGGTCGATGATCAGAAGAAAGCGGACCACTTGGGCCAGTATTTTGCCAGCGTACATCGGCAAGACAATCTTAAAGGCCCGACATCAGTGAGAGCCAGAGTGACAGCAACTGCGATGCAAAACTTCATGACCTCAGCCTCCGAAGTACAGACCATTCTCCAGTCACTGGACCCATCGAAGTCCCCGGGACCAGACGGTATTCACGCCGCTCTGGTTCGTCCCTTGGCCGAGGTTTTGGCGCGCCCGTTAGCCGCACTAATCAATCTGTCACTGAACCAAGGAAGGGTTGTTAAAGACTGGAAAGTAGCCACTGTGGTGGCTATCCACAAAGGAGGCGCAAAAGAGAAAGCCACAAACTACCGCCCCATTAGCCTGACCTGCGTCCTGTTGAAAGTATGCGAGAGAGTAATCAGAGATCGCCTGGCTTTCTTCCTTTCTAGTAACAACCTCCTAAATGCCAATCAACATGGCTTTGTGAAAAGAAGGTCGTGTCTATCAAACCTTATCTGCTTCCTAGACGAAATAACCAAGAGATTAGACAAAGGGGAACAGGTGGAAGTTTGTTACCTTGACTTTTGCAAAGCGTTTGACTCGGTCAACCACCGACTGCTTCTGGAAAAGCTCAAGTACTATTGCATAGCGCCCGAAGTCCTCGAATGGGTTAGGGACTTCCTGTCAGATAGGACATTCACAGTGTCCGTTGGGGAGGACTGTCGAACGTCCAGGAGGTTCTCAGTGGAGTACCACAAGGCTCAGTGCTGGGGCCTATCCTGTTTTTGATATATATTAACGACTTGGCTGACCAACTGAACGCGCCT
Organism: Paragonimus kellicotti; assembly: GCA_014220965.1. Taxonomy (NCBI): domain Eukaryota; kingdom Metazoa; phylum Platyhelminthes; class Trematoda; order Plagiorchiida; family Troglotrematidae; genus Paragonimus; species Paragonimus kellicotti. The sequence continues at coordinate 111,489 of LOND01000447.1, forward strand.
TGCTACATGTTCGCGGACGATGTGAAGATTGTCGGCAACCCGAATAGATCGGATCTTCAAGCGGATCTGATTAAGTTGACCGCCTGGTCGGAGGACTGGGACCTCCCACTCAACTTCGGTAAATGCATTAATTTGATTAGCTCCGATAGAACAGAGGCTCGGCGTTATCTCCCGGGAGTGAATGAGCGCATCTGGATTACGCAGGTAGATGAAGTTAGGGATCTGGGGATCCGTCTCTGTGGTAACTTCAAACCAGCAGCCCAATGTGCGTTCGCTGCAAAGAAGGCTAGGGCGGCCCTGTTTCAACTCAGGAAAGCAATTTGTTCCAGGGAACCTGGTGTATTTATACCGCTGTACAAGGCGTTCGTGAGACCACATCTAGAGTATTGTGTTCAGGCATGGACCCCACACCTCAAAAAAGACATACAGTGTCTGGAGAAAGTCCAAAGGCTGGCCACCAGGATGGTTGGTGGAATGAAAGACACGGACTATGCAACCAGACTGCAAAAACTCAATCTATTTTCCTTGGAACGCAGACGACTTCGTGGGGACCTAATCGAAACTTATAAAGTTCTGCATGGTTTCACCGACGTTGCACCAGGCGCTCTGTTCTCAGCCAGAGAAAGGCCTCACCTAAGGGGTCACTCGTTGTCTCTTGGCAAGCCACGTGCTCATACGTCTATCAGAGCCGATTTTTTTACGAACAGGGTCATTAACCCATGGAACAAGCTGCCTGAATCTGTAGTTCAGGCTACCTCGGTCGAATTGTTCAAGAGAAACCTGGATCAGGAATGGGAACGCTTATTCCCTGATATGACATAATCGTTGTATTATTGTGGCCTGTTTGTTTGTTTGATGTACGAATGTAGTTTGCTATCTGTTTGGATACATATCTGTGAGTCGGTGAACAATTTGTCATGCGTTCTCAAAGGAGTGGGTATACCCCTGTAAGCCAGCACGTAATAGGATGTCTGCATGCGTAGTTGTATGCGTATCATGTTGGTAATGATGCGGAGCCGAGGTGCAGTAAGCGGAACCTGATAGTTCGCCTAACTGTAGTTGTAAGGAGTGATTCAGAGCGAATTGGAAACAGGATTCACTCAAGCACCAGCATCATTTTCTTTTCCTCTTCATTCTTAGTTTACGTTTACCCTTGCTGTACATATCACTCCGCGAGTGCTCACCTTCTGCAACTGTGCCTTAAGGATCGATCCCCCGCACGGATACACGGTATCTGCTCAGGGCTGTAACCCGATGCTGCTAACCTCTGCCAGTGTTCCAAATATGCTACCCCTAGAAAAAAGATGACCCTGTGGCCAGGGTGTGGTGATGATAAAGCGATAGCCTGGTTTTCTCTGAAGTAACCACTACGCTTCTGTTCTTGCGATCCAGGTCAGCGGTCGTAACTGGTGAAATAGGTTAATCAGGCACCACTCCCACCCGACCCCTGCAGCCCAGGATATCTAGGAGGAGCGAAATGGGCTGACTAATGCACACACGGTCACACCTCAAAAAACTTCAAAAAAGCAGCCCATACAAAACAGGATGCGTTGCAGAGCATGGCTAGCCAGCTTCCCGTTCCTTCCTTGAGACAGTATATATCCTGTGGAAGATCGCTTCCGCGGAGCACAACAGTTGTCGCATTTATACCTATATATATATATATTCCTCTTACCCTCTCACGTATATGTAATAGGACACATCCACCTCTCCCAATGTTCTCGGGCTATTTCACTATACTCGATCTCCGGTCTGTCCACACCGATCTTAACTAGTGGTTGTTGGTCCGCACCTGACACGAACATACTGGGAACCTCTGTTTCACTGTAGCGAACTTGCTACGCTGAGAATGAGCTGTTCGGAGCTAAACATGAAACTGGATCAGCGACTACATGTGTGTAAACCTACACAAATGCAGATGTACCATACGTGTTGGCTTGCAGAAGCTATGTTAGTATTAGTGATACATAGCATTAGATATT
>LOND01000447.1:115650-135364 GCA_014220965.1 Paragonimus kellicotti
ATATATATATATATATTATATATAACTTTCTCATGTATATGTAATAGGATACATCCACCTCTCCCAATGTTCTCGGGCTATTTCACTATACTCGATCTCCAGTCTGTCCACAGCGATCCCAACTAGTGTGTTGATTCGGACATTTAAAGACTAGTATATCTAATTTTGATAATAATCCAGCCGTTGTTTGTTTGTCTAAGCCATTTGAAGGTTAATGAAATAGCCTGGCGCAACGTTATGCCTTTGGTGGTGGTGACGTGTTGATTCGGTTGTGATGGCTGACGTGACTCAAAGTGGTCCGAGTCCTGCTGACGTGAATGGCTCGATGACTTCGTTTGTTAATATTCTGAGGCCGCGCTACAGAGCAGTATTCAGACGATGTCATAGACGTCCTTGCTTGCTTCGGTTTTGCGGCAATCTGAGTGTGTTAACTTGTTTTGCTATTACTTTATGCGCAACGACATGTATGTTCAAGCTGGTGGACGACCTTTTTGATGAATCAATCGACGAAAAGTCTGCGGACCTATTGAGCACACAGTCGCAATTGAAAACCCGTCTCAGTGTTGCCATTTTACGGAGTGTGCTGGAACAACGTGGTGTCGCCACCGATCTAATTTTGGAGCGCAACGAGTTGACTATGTATTTGGAAGCCACAGGTTAGTTGAGATCCCGTAAACCGTTTGAAATACTCGTTCTCAGAATTCATGTATCATCAGGAAACTCGGATTAAGAATATGATACCAGTTACGGAAGTCAGCCTTTATGATTGGTCACTCTGGTATGGTCAACCAATCGTGCACGCAGAAAGTGGCACCTCAGACCCAATTGCTTAAACAGTCGCTGATCTGCTGTGTCGAAGCACGTTTTGTCTTCGGTGCGCTTCAACTTTGCGCAGTAATGATGACGAAGCAGTGTTCTCAAAGCACTAAAACTTGGTGTGCAGAAAAGAGACAAAACTGGAAAAGGGTGTTTAACCTCCACCAGGAAGCCGTATGCTCGTGAATGAGAACCTTAGTGAGGTACAGAATTTTTACACATTCACAGGAGTGGTCGATCTTAAGTGTCAAGTCGCCGTGCAATCAGTTGTCCGATGTTCACGGCGCAATTGCTTGCGGTATTACCGTTGATGGGCTGCAAAACGTCCCATCCTCTCTGTACACGTAGCAGGACTGGTTAGATGGCCTGTGGACTCGATCCGGGTTTCCCTTATGTGGATCTGTCATCGAGTAGAGCAGGAAGGCAAGACTGCATTGGGTGGTGTGTTGCTTTTTGTCTGGCGTTATATGGAGTGGGATCATCCTAGCAGGCGACTCGAAGCTCACCACACCACCGTGACGAGAGTCTTGGAGTATGAGGAGTAAACGGTTGGTCATCCGCAGTGATTTTTTTAAAATTCGACCAATTTCTTAGGAGTGTTTGAAGCCGTTTTGCCTCTCTGAATGTATCATTCACGAACGTGGGATATTTTGGACTGAATATCTTGATGCAACTTCCGTATCTTCTTGCCAACGGTTTTCCAAGATGGTCCACATTTCACCATCATATCCATCGCACTACGTGAAGATGCACCGATTACGAGACGTGTTTTAACTTTTCTGAACATGAGTTTCGCAGACTTCTGGGACTGCGATTAACTGTTGCAGAGAACTTTTTCCATGTATCGATCGAATTGAACGTTGAGGACGATCAGGGTGCTCGGTCATTTACACTCTTCTGTGTTCTCTGTTTAGTTGTGCACTCTAGAAGGGATGTTGTGCTACTTGCGCAGCTGCTTGTAACCACAGTCCTTATTTGTAGGCCTATTAAGTTGACAAAACTGGGAAGTACAAGCTGTTAAAGATTTCATGCCACGAGGTGGAAAATCGCACATCCGGGAGCGATACCTGGAGGTTGTGAATCAAGTACAGGGATTGAACTTTAATGGTGGATGTTTATTAAGACGGGCCGTGAAAACGGTAGCACTGGAGGTGGTTAGCGAGAGGAGTCTTCCATCTCTCAAACTAGCAGTAAGAAGATGTGTTGACGATGATCTGGTCGCATCTTAGGTTTCAGAAGATGATCTCTCAATATTCTGTTATGAAGTTCGCTCTACAATGAGTTACGTTGATAAGGTGAGTTGGGAGTCTGCCAGGAAAAGATTAAATCTATTCTGACTATCCGGACTCAAAACAGTACGTGTTTAGTGATGTTATTCTATCTCCGTATCTACCCTTCGGTAAGTGGTGGGTATGCATAAACTCACGATTTCCAGAGTTGTCTAAGACTATTGATACAGACTGTTATGTCCTCTTTTAAGGTGTATGGGTCTTGGGAGATGCTTATGGCATGCCACTCTTTGACATCGTCTGCAGTAAAAGTGAGGAGCTGGAGGAAGACGCTCATTGATGCTAATGAATGAACTAAGGCTAGCACATTGAGAGATCCTGCTCTTGCTTGTGTGGCACTGATAACGGTTTTATCTGCACTGTATAACGCCGATTGTTTGGATGTGATTTTAGTGCACTCCATAATTTTAAAGTGCAAGAATATCATTATAAGCAGGAAACTAAAGGAGGATGTATGCCCCCAAAATGAACCATGTAGGAGTGCTTCATGTATTTTTGAAACATTCTAACTCAAGTGGATCGGATGGTAGTCATTTGGCTGGTTTCAACTAATTCATTAGGAATTGGGTATGTTGTTCGTCAGATTTCGACTGCCAAAAATCTATTGAACGAGCACTCAGCTTGGAGGTTCAGCACTTCGCCCAGCTGTTTCACACGATGCCCATATAGAAGCGCTGTTTAAATCAAGAAAGCTGTGTTCATGGTGCTGGGTCGTGTCAAGAGTGGTTGAAGAGATATCCACGGCGCTCATGCAGTCGAATTCGCTGGCAGATCGGGTCCGAAGGTCAGACGGTGTGTTGGCAAAAGTATTGTTGTAAAACTCTGCGCGGACGTTTGCGGTTTTAACGTCAGAGTTGGTAGGTCCTGTTGGACTCAGCGGACACTCATGCTTTAATCCTGCTAGCTGACGACGCAAACCGAAGGGAACTTTTCGGATCAGTGCCGAAGTGTTTGGTCAATCGTTGCTTGGTAAACGAACAGGATTCACAGTTAGTTGTCAAGACATACTTCTTCCGGCCTTCCTTTTGCTCGATTAACTGGTAGCTCATTCAACCAAACCTTCTCCTCAGAGGGAGTTGCAGCGTTCGACAGTGTGAGTGACATGGCGGCTTGCTACTTTACTGCCGCGAATGGTGTGGACTAAACGACAGTCACTGGGAGAAATCGTTCATATGGCAATCAATTACAGGTGGTGTCACCATTGAAGACTGTCTTGCATTTTGTGGAAACCACTTGGACTCGGATTACGCTTTTGTGTGTTCGTTTCGTTTTATCGTTTGTTCGTAAGTTATACACTCGTAAATGCAAGACAGTGAAACTAGCATTTGAGCGAGGAGGGCATAACGAGTGGTTTTCAGTAGGTACTGGTAAACAAATTGCCTAATTCAAGTCGGTTGAGTGAGCCTAACTAACACAGACAAAATCGCTGCAGTCTTGAAGACTTCTTGTGAGAGGAGTATGTTCCGAGGATGTTGTGCAGTTGTGGTAGAAGTGGACTCCAATTACGTCAATAAACTTAATAAACACGCGTCACTCAGTTTCATCTGGTTCTGAGTAAGAGGAGGACCGTGGAGAACTCGATCACGAGCTGACTGAAAGCTCACACAAATTCCAATTTTAGTTAACAGTTACAGAAGCATACGTTTACTATCCAAGTTACTCACTGGCCCCATCTTACGTCAGGCCCACTAAAGTCAGGGAAGTCAGATACGTGAAAGACGGATATGATTCTGATCCGATCGAGGGTGCATTGACCATATTCTTTACTTTGCGACAGGTCTCAGAGCATCATCATTCTTATAGTCAGCTGACGGTCGTGTTCTTTTTAGACCTGAACGCTACCTCCGTTTCGGTTGCCTGTAATGTTTTCTGGAATCGTCTACCTTGTAAAGGAGTTCCAGAGAATGAGTGAATTTATTAAGACGATTGTGTGTTCCCTGTGTAAATGAGGTAAGAGCTTATGGACAACAGCCTGGGGATGTTAATCACTTCTGTGTGTTCGCCAGGGATGGTTGATCGCACCGCACGTTGTTCACTGTAGCCAATGGTGGTTGAAAGTACCCTCAGGGCGTGTGAGTGATGCCGGGATCGCAAGTCATGAAAGTCTTGAGTTCCCCGCTGAAAAAGATTGGTACTTGCTCATCCACGCTGCCGTTTGGATACTTTCTTTGATATAGAGGTCTCAGTTGATAGCGAGTCTATGTTCATGGGATTGTTAACTCTTCTTTTACACGAGTCTTTTCTCCATAAATTTGGACTTGTTTATTACTCTACCGCCTCATGGACGACTGTCAGGACCAACAGCAACGCGATTCACAGTACCCACGAGTACGGCTCAAAGCTGAAGAGGATATTGATAAAACACTGACATTAGGGTGTAGTGTGATAAGTTTTTTTTCCTTCCTCTCTCCTCTGATCTTACTGCTAATGTATGTTTTGTTGTTGTTTTCCGCCCAATTCGTCTCATACACAAGTTTTTCCCCGTGGTCGTGTGATAAAATAATATTGATGTGTTCCAGTTAGTGGCGATGATATTGACGAAGCCATGTTCAGCTGAGTTCCTGTTGAATTGAGAATCGTGTCGTTTGAAGGCGTTTGTCGAGGCAAACCATTATAAAAATATCAGTACTGAATAACAGATATATCAAGAGAAAGAATAGTTCCTTCTGTCGGGATGAGAATATCTCTTGCCATGTGAACTTAATTCAGACGGTCGTATGGAAATTCATTACCTTATCGACTGATATCCATACACTGCAGTCGTAGTTTGTAGACCTTTCTGTCAGGCTCGGTCAGAAACATTGATCAGGCCGATGGAGACAATGTTAGTCTACCCAGTGAAGTTCACGCAGACTACCTTTACAAGGAGACAGTCATCAAGCGCTAATGTCCAAAACCTTACAGCTGGTTGGTTGGTCATTTGTTGTTTTCAGGTGCGACGCCCAGGCCCACGCTACCATAGCAGGTTTTACGTAAACATGCAGTGATTCCCTTGTATTCCTCTATGAAATAAAAATTCTGATGTTGGGTTGTTCGCCATGTTTGTCGTTTCATCGCCATTTCATCACCGAACGAGGTTACATCATTAATGCTTAAGAGTGAGTGTATAGGAATGAGCAGTGCTATTGGTGTAGATTTGTGAACATCCGTCTTTATGTGCAGGTTTGGTTATTTATGGCTTGAAATGTGATTGACTGCTTATGGTCGTCTGGCTTTTCGACGTGAGGTCCGGTTAGTTGCATATAATCTCAGACCTTAACTCTGATTGGTTGCTTTTGTTTATTTTTAGCTTTAATCGATCAATCTTACCTTCTACTCAACTTCCTTATGATTCCTCCCTTACTTCTGATCTTTCATTTTTGTGTTGGTATGCTCGTGTTTATTCGTTCAGTTGTGTTGGTATTTGGTCGTGATCACGTTCTTCGTCTTTTCAACACCTTCCCTAGCATTGCTTCATAATCTGTCTAATTTAATGTTTTTATGGAACCGGCTGACGAATACCCGGGTTCCAGAAATTCTCCTGCCTGTTCATTGTTTACCTAAACAAGGACCCCTGTACCGTCCATGGTGAACGTTGGTCCAGTTTGATCCTCATTGACGTAGATAAACGAAAATGGGTGATATCTCTTGGTGAATCATCATCATCATCATAGACAGCAATACATCAGTGGTTCACACTGATGCTTAACTGCCACACAACCACGAAGGAAAAAAACCTATATAGGAAGAGGAAAAAAGAAGGAGAGAGAAAGGGACCTAACTACTAAAAATAGCTACGTCTATATTCAAACATACAACATCAAGGCGCCTACACCTTGCAAACAAACAACCGAGCTGTAAGTGAAAGTAAGGCGTCATCAGCAAGACAGCTTCCTTACGGCTTTCACTGCCCCGCATCATTAAGTGCACTCACTTCACAGACAACTCGGCCAAACAACGACAACATTCACGCCACTGAGCTCGATTAGCCGCCATCTCACCTAATGTCTCAAGCCACCGACTCTGTGAGTCGCGAGGGCCCCAGCCCGGGAGACGAACCCGACCTACAGTGGCCAACCCCTTCGTGAACGATTTCATTTGTCTACGCCAGGTCATCATCTGTCCACCTCGCACCTTGCGCCAGTCGGCCGCAGCGTCGGCAAAGAGTGCTCGGTGTGGCAAACGACTAGCTGGCATCCTTAGTACATGACCTAACCATCTAAGTCTGTGCAAATGTAGTGACTGAACAGATAATTCGTGTTTATGTTACTGTATAGGTAGTTTTCGTCTGGTATGTCCAACGCAATATTTGTCGCATTCTTTGCACTTGACTGTATGTCACGTTTCTTTTGTCAGCCGATTTAAGCTGTTCTTTTGGTTTCCACGTTATTTTACTTATGATTTCAATTGTTTTGTCTACTAATGTGATACCGTGCGGTTCCAAGAGTCTCGTAATCATTTATGATGTTTCTGATATATGGTGGAGCAATCCGTTATGTTGATTGTTCCGTGGAGGTGAAGTTTATTTTACTTTGCAGTTGGCCGCGTCTGATGAAACTTCATAGACCACTGTCAAAAAAGAACTAGCCGATAGAGGTACTTTCCTTTCCTTATTTCTGAGTTCTTCAGTACTGCAGTGTTTCTGCTGTTTGAAACCGAGTTCGGATGCAGCTATTTTTGTGGCAGTTTCGTACTTGTTGTGAAAGCTGAGGAGTCGGTTTGTATTTGTTCGATGTCACCAGTGCTCTAGCAGGTTTTCCGCTGGTTTGGACGTCCAAGAAAGACAGCCTATTGTTTTCTATCTTCATGATGAGTTTATTATCGTTGAGAGTGTTGAGTAGATTTATGTATTCTCTGTCTCAACGTTTGGGCTTCACAGATACATCATCCACATACGGTATTCACAGCCTTAGACCACACTTTGATAGTGCAGTTTTCTCTAGCTTTTGCCCGAATGCTTCAGCTACGGATCCGGATTCGAGAGATCCCATTGGAGTTCATTTTAGTTGTTCTTAGATTCGGTCCTTGAATGTGGAGGTTCTGCAACTACATACGGTTAGGTCTGTTGTGGTTTATCGGGAAAATGACGCATGGTGTCGTAACGTATGTTATTACTATGCTTTGTTTTCGTCAAAGTCAGGCGTACGTTACTTAACGGTTACATTCTGAATATACAGTTACATGATACCAAATTTCGGCAACTTTTGATAACGGGTCCATTCACCCTGCTGAATACAACATGGTTTATCCTGCGCAACAGCTGAGACAGTATCTCGTTTGCTTTAAGCTGCAGTATCATTGCATACGTGGGCTTGGGTGATCGGTAAGACGCCCATATCTAAACGAAAGAATCGATGAAGTTTCTCAACGAAGATTTTCAGTTCAAAAGCTTGTACCACAAAGTAATGAATGGACTGCGGTGGAATCAAAAGAGCGTCGTTTTTATGCAGTAAAGTGCCAACTTTCAATCTGGTTGACCAGGGCCTGTAGTTCATCATGCCTCTATCTGCTTGCCTGGCGGACGTAAGTGACTTTTCGTTTGATCGTCGCGCCGTCCGGTTTTTCCCATTGAATCGTCGAGGCGTAAGACCAGCTACAGCGTTCAAGAGCATAAAATGACAAAAGGCTGTTTACCACATGATCAAAGTAGAAGGAATGGAATCTTCTTTTAGAGCTAAATGGCAGTAGTTTCTATAAACAACGTTTACAAAGCAGGAAGTCATACGACTGTTTGCCTTATTCTGACCTGTCAGTTTGTATGACTTACCGTATCAGTGTCTTGTATACAAGTGCGCAAAATGTTGAGTGGTTCGTTTCTCAGCCTCTTCAATGGTTGAATTTACACTTTGCTGGAATCTTCTCGTTTCAGCACACCCAACGCATTCCATTGTAAGAATATGAAAAGTAGAATGATTGCTGCTAAGCATGAATGCATCCGTCCATACCATTGAAGCGTTACTTGCCCTGATAGGTTAATTAATCCTTGCCATTAATTACCTGGATCTTATTCCAAAATGAACACTGAGCCGAGAGGGATAAACGATAATGTGTTAATAATGTCGGTAATAGTAGTAACAGTTTGACACATTATGCATACAATGTAGAATGAAGATACAGATTTGTGCTGTGATATGTGAGGTCAATACGCCAGACATACACTTTTCAGCGGATTTTTTTGAAACATTTCATGTGACACCTTTTACCATACGGTGCTCACCACTGCTTTTTGCGTGCAGATGGGCTTTCAATCACCTACCTTGTCTGTTTTTGAAAATTCATAAAATTCTGAGAACATCCACAGGACCCTTGTTCTTTATAATATATGAGTCTCCATATACATGAGTCATCATGAAAGTGCGCTCATGCTGGAAAAACGATACTCAGATCATTATGGTTTCTCGCCATCGGGCCAATTTAGGCTTTGTTTCCTAAGCGGGATTTGCAATTATATTCTCATCACGTACACAGTTTTTCAATTTTAAGCTGTACCCATAGATATTACGACTCATATTGCTGTTAATCCTGACAATGGCCCCAAAAAATGACAGGCTGATAACGATTTACAAATGTGTGAAAGAGAAAAACTTTTTAAGAACAGCGGCAATTTGTAAGGAAGGGGAGTCAGCAATCGTATGGATACGGGCTCGCTGTTGCTCATGACACATTACCATGCCCGAGTGCGTTTCTAACCGACAGTTTGGATAGTTGACAATTCTTCCACTTGACATGCGACACCTACTGACCTTGCTCATTTGGGATCTAAAGACTTTAATAACTCTTGCTTATGTCATCGCCTGGTCCTTTTGCGATTTTCTTCGACCATGAACAGCCGAACTAAACAATGTGCTACGCGATGCTCTCTCCATCATCATACGTAGTACATATCCCAAACAGCGTAAATTACGTCTTCATTGCTTCCGTCTTCCGTCATGAACTTGCAGGTTTTTCAACCACGCATTGACGGACGCTAGCGTTGCTAACACAGTCAGACTGTGCGATGCGATCCAGCTGGTGGCGACAGTAGTGGTTGAACACCGAGAACTTATGTGCATCTCACACGTTTTTATTGAGATCTGTGATCCGTAGAACAACGTTGAAAGTACACTTACTGTAAGCCGTTCATTTTTGATCAGCCATGAAACTTATTTGCGACGTCACAATTGACGAACTTCTGTAAATGTACTACGTGTCTTCCTCAACCCCAGACACTTCATTAGAAGCATTCCATTCTGTAGGTTAGACGATCAGCAGCCTCAACCGACCATGCCACTGTTGTGATAGCACTTTACACGTTGAGGATGCAAAGTGCCATATCGTTCAGCCGATTCAACATAGTTTGTTTATTGTCTTTAGAAGAAATAAGTAGGGCGGTGTCGTCCGGTTACTCATTATTTTTCAGTCCACTACCCGCCAAAGGCTTCACTTCGAGATTTTTGAATCTTTCGATTTTTTTCTAATTTATCTAAGTACAAACGGAGGTGTAAGACATCCCCGTCAAACACTGATTGAAGTGGAGAACTCTGATAGTAGTTACCCATAAATTCGCATCGGCTGTTGAGCGTGGGCATTAATTTCAGCAGGTTATGCTTCACTGGAACTCCTATGCAAACAGAGAAGTTCCAGAGTGTATGCCGGACGGCTGGTTCGGAAGTAACCTTCAGATGCAAAAATGTCACATTTGTCGGCTGAAAATAAGAATGCCAATACCCTAGCATCCGTCGTATACTGATGGTATAATCGGTATACCCGCAATCATGTCAGAAACCTACCTGCTCTTTTCGTGTTCAGCTGCGTTTGAAAAGCATGCACATTATGAAGACCAAGTAATTTGAATGCAGTAAACCAGATTATTATATCTGTGCTTTTAACACATTGTTTTAGCCACTTTTTGAAAACGAGAATGCTTGTTAGGTAAACACCGAGACATCTTTTCGGTTGTCCACATGGTTTGCTTAGATGATGAGCTCTCGCCGTCTTTTTCAAGAGGAACTTCATACAAAGCTTTAATGAGTTTTAATAACTTAAGCTTCACAGCCGCCTCGGTTCCGGAAATCTCACAACTAAGCACACTGTAACTAACGTCTATGACTAAATGGCCTGGTTCACGTTGGTTGAATTATTCCTCAAGTTGCTCAACGCATTTGTCTAGCTTCCATGATAAGCTGTATGTTCGTGAGGCGTCTTTTTAACCCGTAATCTCATTACTACCCACTTTAGCCACCAAGCAGGTAAAATGGTACTCGAAATGCTGTGCTTTTACGTAGACAACCGTTGAAATCGGATGCAAGTAGGCCATATCGCGACATTCCGGCATGAAGGCGTAAACCATGGGTGTGAGGCTTATAAAATCTTAATATTTACCAGATTGGGGCATCGTGTTGAACGTCAACGTTAATTAGGGATGTCACTTTCGACTGACATCTACGCCGTTTTTGTAATTCTTTGCTCTTTTATGCATGATTGTTTTTATCCGCTGTTTTCGATTTTGTAATCGTGCTACTACCTGTATGTTAATGTACAACAGTAATTTGTGAAAACTTGAAAGTAGGTGACATTTACGCAAGGTAGTATGGCCTTAAATTTCAACTTCCTAGACCGTGTATTAGCGTGGACTAGTTTGTCTCTGTTCTGCTAACACTCACAACCAAGCGTAGTCGTGGTTTCGAACCTCGACCGTAGCGACTGTCCATGTGTTAGTTTGGGCACTCTGACAGCTCACATATGGCCTGTTTTATCACATGATAGCAAATGACCTGTGATACAAAAGCTGCTTTTTTGTTTTCCCTTAATCATACCAATTAAGCTGCACAACTACATGATGGGTGATTGCTTTTTCAGACTAGTTTGCTTTCCTTTTCACTTTAGGAGAGGTCACACGAGAAGAGCTGTCGTATGCTGTAAAAGTGAACACAGAATTCAAGGAGTTCCAGGCTTCTAAATCTCCGGATGCTATTCTTCATCAAAAAGTGTTGTCCTCCCAACGTGATCTGCTTTCAGATTCGGCGTTGGCTGAAGCTAGAAGTATTCTGTTTGATTCTGAGTCGGCTTTTGTGGAACGCGTGGACGATAACAAGGACAGTGTCTGGTTGCTCGCTGTCGTTGTCGCTTCCGATTTCAGCGAGCAGACTACCTCCAGTTCGGGCGAGGTCCATGGTGGATCCATCATTACCAGTGAAATTTGGGGACACTTGGTGCACCAGTTCGGACCTTTCGGCTTTAAGCTGGGTCTGATAGATTGTCATCGACTTCAGAGGTAAGCTGTTCGTTTTTAGTCCCGTGTAGAAAATTGCTTGTCTACCAGTAATACTTAAACGATTGCTTAGTGAAACTCAACGTTCTCTTTAGTTTTCTTGATGCGACACTGTCATCTTGGAGCCGATCGGGTCTCTCAATTTATGCAGTTCGGTGCTGCTGGAGTTCACTGCGTCACGCCTAATTTCGTTTGCCCTAACTTACTTACTTAACTTAAAAACATGTTAAACTCAGTTAGCCTTTGCTATGCTTAGGTCATTAGAATGTAACAGGAGACCTTTATGATATTTCCATTTATTTACGTATTTTAATTGTATCGCAGCAAAATAATGTTCGATACGATTTATCGTAACCGTGAAGATTTTCACTTGCTGTCGACTTTATAAAGGTTTTTTGACAGCGGACTCTCGTTTGTGGTGAGTCAAATAATAATGCAAAAGTGTACTGGAATTTTGCGTTTCAGCTCACGTAGCGTGTACAACCTGTGTGCGAGTTCATATTCCTACCGGTTTGTGGCAGTTCGATTTGAACTGGATCTCTTCGCAGTGCAAACACTTCTAATGGTATCGCATTGTTTGCTCTTGCATTGGTTATCAAAGGGGAATTCGAACTCTGTAGGTTAGACAAAGTCGCTTTAGCGCTGCTTAACTTTCGTTGCTCATGACATGCAAAGTTGGTTTTCTAGTTAGAATTTGAGAACCGGCGTCACATATCTTGACCCATACGGCTGATATTACTTCTCCTACTGTGCTAGACCGTAGTTGAATCGGTTTAATTGATCGCGGTCAGCGTGAATCCTTAATCGTATGCTTGTACCGATCACAACATGACCTGTTTACATCTTCCCATTTTGGTAGCGTTTGTCACGACCGTGGATTCATTGCCGCCGATCTCGTCTTGGCATTACCTAAAGGAGGCGATCGCATCAAGGATTCTGTACAATTTCGGCCATATCCAAGACAGAAAATCAACAGCCGCTCGTCAACAGCTTCCTATTCTACCGGACATGCGCTCCAACTTATCCGCGCCTGGCTCAACTCTGTTCTTTCTGAGCGTGTGCGTCAAATCAACACAGTTGAACACATCCTTCCCTCTTCCATCCAGCTAATCGACTCCCAGGCTCGATCCAACTGGTTCGCATGGCTTCGTCAACGTCCCCAACCGCTTCATTTGCTTTGGTTACCTCAGACACTAAACAAATCAATGTTGACAAGTTCTACCATGGACTGTACTAGTCCGCCGATGGTACTGTCAGCACTTTCAGTTCCCTATACAGGTCGTGTTCGGTTTTGGACTGTAGTTCGCCCGCTGGGTGACACACCGCTGGACAAATCCGACAGATTGAATTCTCATTGGCCTGTTAGTCAACGTTCGATCGATTCACCTTCCGATTTGCTGCTTTCTCTCGGTTGTCAAAAAAATGCTATCTTTCTGATACTCACCCCAGAGTCAAAATGTTATGCATTTGGGAAACAAGAGGGTGAGTACCTTGGCTATGCAAACCTTGAACTGTACCTTCGATTTTTGTATCCATCTGTGGATGATTTTGTGCTGATTTCGGCTGTTTTGATCAATCTGCTGGTCCTGTTCAATACTGCAATCGGGGCTGGCAATCTATTTGCTCACTTGCTGCGCTATGCCATGGGAATTTTGAATCCATTGCCGCATCCTGTCTCGGGACTGCGATCGGGTGTGACTCAAATTGTTGTACGACTGGCTCGTCGAGGATGGACTTCACACAACCCTTCGGGGCGTTTATCGATGACGGACCCCGACACATACCTAGATCCGTCCGCAGTAGCTACTTCGACCATACAACGAAAAATAGTCTGCAAGCATCTCATTTCCTTCGGGAAAACGGTTTTGCTTGATTCACTCTCGATCAATATCCTATTTCTCCTCTCTATTCTTCCCCTAATTAACGGACTAAGCCTTCCACGAGCGTCGTTTATCATAAACCCTTTTCTTTATTTGCTTCGTTCATTCGTCAACATTCCCCAAGTTGTAGCTTTTCGTCTGTCTGTTTTGAATGGACACATGAATTGGTGTAGATTTTTACTGGTAGCTGGTTTCTTTTGGCTGTTGCTCACCGGTCTAATGACGCACGTTTACTTTGTACTTCGTTCTACTCACCAATCTGTTCGTCCAAGCCGGGGCCGGGACCGGTTTACCCCGTCATTGTTTCTTAGACGCTTGAGCACTGGTTCGCCGGAACAGGTGCTCAGGGAAGTAACTCGCCTTTTGCTGAGCGGATCTGACCTTGAAAATCGTGCCGAATTGACTAGTTCAAGTGCTTCCAGCACAACTGATGGGGATGCTACCTCTGCGTTCAATGTGCCCACAACTGTGAACGACTCTAATCCTCCGTTTACACAGTCTTCAAGATCACTCACTGATTCCAGTATTTTGTTGACTCAACTTAACCACCTGTATCGTCTGCTTCATAATGAACACCAGATTCCATCTTCCCCGGCTGTTGTTGAGGGAGTCGACGAGCAGGATTACGGGCGACCTTCCCGTGCAGCATCTGCCCACATTTATACTTGGCAGTGTTCTACCATCGTGGCCCGTCGAGACAAGTCAAACGAACGTGCACAACATCGTGTGTCCAATTTGTCCCTTACCCGTAACCGTAAGTCTGGTCGACGAAACGAGACCCAAGAGGTGTTTCAGCACCTGTCTGACTCAACCGCTTCTCATGTGTCCAGCACAGAAGTTGATTACGAAGCAGAGGATGAGGGGGACGAACTTCTAAGCAATTCAGTTGACCGTCCGAACCCAACTCGGCGCTTCAGACCTAGAAGACCTCGGCTGCCTTTAAGATTTAATATAGACTCATCTAGTTCATCACCGGAGTACAGTGGGAGTGATGCTGAGGAGCCAGTAAATCCTGCCGATTCTGCCTCCTGTCCCAACACATTTGTGAATTGGCCTTCCTGGGTAATTCCCTGTGACACATGCGTCGTCTGCTGGCGCTCGTTCCGTCCGCGCGTTCGTCTGGGAGCGCTACCCTGTGGTCATGGTTTCCACGAGGCGTGCATTCGTCGATGGCTTGATACTGGTGCATTGGACTGTCCAGTTTGCCGATGGCCAGCCCATGCCCCTCATTTCAGACAACAGCGTCAATTGATTGGGCAGTTATTGTCCGTCGTGCGTGCCACTTTACACGGAACAAGTGATAGCCATTTGAACAGCTAGCATTCAACTCGAGTCATCGGTACAAGCTAATTTGGCCATAGTCGCATTTGACAGTCCATACTTTTTGTGATTACTTTATTTTTCCCTCCCACGTCCTTGCTGTTCAACTGAACGATCATTCTGTAAATTATAGTTGACTGACTTATCCATGAACGTCTATTCTTAATCTGCATAATGCGTTACTTCATTTGTTTTTCTTCTTATCAATCAGGCTTGCTGAGTTGGCATGATTGTACGATTCTCAAATATGGAATTACTCTTGATATGTTGCCGTGCTTTTAAACCAAGGGTAAATAGTTTTTGGGCTTTACCGTTTGATGTTTCTCTTTGTGAACTAGTTGATTGCTGACTTGACAGAGAAAACGAACACTAGAAAGTCAGAAACTGTAGGTCGTGTTAGCCATTTGGACCGAGGGCTCCGTTTTTCATCCGATCCCTAAATGCAAAAGTTAGCTGATTGGGTTCAACGGTGTGAATTCTTTCTTTTGTTGAGTTGTCTGCGAAGCAAGGATAAGCAATCAGGTGAGCTATATGAACCGTAGCGAAGCTGTTTTGCGGATGCTGTCTATCTTTCGGTCGTCCGCATGTTGCGTTTCAGTAGCTTGATGTTGATTTCCTTATCATTAGAGATGTAGGAGTGTTTTAGTTAAGCCTTGTCCACTCCCTCATTCATCCCCAAACTAGAACTACTGTTTTAGTTTTCATGGCAATGTAGCCCTCGAAATGCAGTATCCATCACCAACGTATTTCTACTCGCATTCTTGCTTGTTTTATCATCCTGCAGTGATCAGACTATGATGATCAGACTAAACCGTTCATATTATATTTGAGCCTGACTAGTGAAAATTGTCTGGTCATTGATCCACCATTCTTTAGTTGCTTATTTGCTTTCAATTTTGGTTTTGCTCTACTCGAAAAAGCACATGATCTAACTGAGCCCTTGCAATTGATAAAGTTTAGGTTGCTGTTTGAGTTGGCCTGCTCCAGTCTTTTCTCCGAAATATCCAATTTGTAGCTACAGCACCACTTATTCTGCTTTTTTTCCTGTTGTGGGAGCACCATTGACCTCATTATCTCTACATTGGCATGTCATTGTCCCCTAACTTGGGCTGCCGGCTGACACGAGTATTATTGTCCGATCTTGACAGTTTGCCAATATTCAGTGCGCATGTGACGCAGTATGTTGTATGATAGTAAATAATCTGTCCCAGAGGCTAACACTTTTACTTCAGTGCACACTTGACCAGTAACGAATATCATGCAGGTATTCTGAATACGTAACTGATATTTCCTCATCGATGTTTCAAATGTATGGGGCAATTTATTGTCTTCCAGGTTTCGTACGTGCTGTCTGATTGCTGGACAACTTTGTCTTGGAGGTTGTGACCTGTATCAATGTCTTATCAAGAGGTTCTGTCTGCACGTAATCGTTATTTAAGTTATAGAATGTATATGTCAGTTGGGCTTGATTTCCGAGTGTTTCTTATGGATGTAAAACTCTCAACTTCCTTAATTTGTACGTTTCAGTGGGTTTATTTCACCAGCACACGTCCTGCTTAATCAAACGATAATCAATTCAGCGTCCACAGAAGGCTTGAGCCGATTAGACACAATGTCTAGTTCGAACAGGATTTCAGTTATAAAATAATACAGAACACTGACCACTTGTTGAAGTTGGGGTGAGCTGTGAGTGCCAGTCAGGGAAAGGTGACGTACCCTGGGATGCCGTTTTCCGTCCATTCGCTCTCTTCAAACTGTTTACCCTTCTCGTTTATTCTGGGTTTTGGTCAAGAAGTTCGTATTATTTTTGGCTACTTCTACTTAAGGCAAGAATATGTGCTACTGATGAGTTTTACCAATAGCAAAACTGGAGTCCAATGCATTTTTCTGAAGGTGACTCACTGAATGCGAAGGTTGCGAACGAAGGTCGGTGATGTTCAGTCTAACTCATTATTTTGTTTGCCTGACGCGCACGCCTAATCCGCTCACTTGTGTGCAAATCGTTCTCATTGCATCTTCTGAATGCGCATACTCAACCAATGACCTGCACAGTGAGACCTATATTTTGCGGCCAAATCAACCACAAATGGCTGCGTTGACTATGTTCTTGTTGAATACATTAGCATATGGCGCGTCTCTACATCGGCCGTCGTAAAACTGGCGCATTAAAAAACTAATGATTGTGCATCCGCTCCTCCATTCCATGTTTTTTTTTATCAATAAGGCTGAACGGTTTTTCATGAGCGACAGAATAATGTACCGTCTTTTACTTGCCGGCTGAATTTTACGTTCCATCATTTGAAGTCTATCAAACGCCTCAAACTTTCGTAGTACATTCTTCTACTTACAAAGTGAGTAAGCAGCCAGTCGGGTCGTTTAGCTGTGAGCGCTGACCTTGGGTTGAGTGTTTTGCTTACTTCATCTTAAATCGGATAACGACACCCACCATCAATCATGTGACTACAGGCCCAAGTCCCGGTACCCTCGAATGCTCCCATCTAGTCTCGGGCGATCTGGAAGTTAGCAGTCGAGCCGGACCGTGGATCTCATTTTCATCGTGTCCATATCCATCTTCAGTTTAGGCTGTGCGTTGTACAGGACACATTAATCAAACGGTGAGTTTTAGTTGAAGCCTGGTTCATTCGAATAATCTTTAATAACTACACACACTGCTTTCAGCCACCGATTACTTCATGGGTACCGCTGTTTCAGATTTATGTGATTATATCTGCTTCATCGGTATAATTTTCCGTTGAGTTTCTCTAAGGGACTCTTGGTCATTGTGCTCTGGATTATGTCCAAGTATGTGGGACGGCTGTAATCAAGTGGCCATTCCTTCGGATATCTGTTTCCTCAACTGTCTGCTGGCATCGAACCGTCAGGTACGTTTGATCTGTAGGACATAACACTTTATAACGCACTCGGTAAATATCAGCCTCAACTAATGCCGGAGCGGCCTGCAACACAGTTGTCCTTCATTGATGATCAGTTATTTACTCAAAAATTCCTCCTTACCCAAATATGACGGATATTTGATATTGCCACGTCTCCATTTACCATAGGCGGCCATTCAGGTCACACTGATCTGAAAGAACTAATCTTGTGTTCCATGTAGTTTAATGTTGCATCTGCCCTCTTTACGCCCTTCCATTCGAGAAAGTTGACCCTCAGAGCCGCTGCGTTGCGTTTGAAATGAAATGTCTCTCTTCAGCTACCGCAAGATACGAATTAACGGTAACAGTACTGAGGATTCTAGCAACAAGCAAGGGAATGTATACCAAGAAGCCACCTGTATTGACCTGTCATTCCAGAAATGTGAAGCTCCTTAAAGGCTACACTGGTTTCGAACAACGTAAGCCTGAAATCAATGCATCCGCTTAGCATCCATGTAATTTAGAAGTGTGTGGGACACTCCACGGAGGGAACTTGGGCGCCTAAATCATCTAGACCCACAGTATTGCGCTTGGGCGCCTCACGGATGAGTAGTCCTGTGACCCCTACCTGTACTGCTACCTTGACGAGGTGGTCGGGCTTGTGTGCTGTTTTGATCCGGCGGGCTATGCTGACTAGGACTCCGGTCCTTCCAGGTTCAACCCTGTCAGACAGGCCAAAGGGGAGCAGCCAGACGAAAAGCAGTTACACTCATAGGATTGTATGTCGCACTACTGACCGCGTAGGAGTGCTTAGGTAGTGAGGCACGATCCTATGGGCATACAGCAGAACTATTTTTATAGTTGCGGCACTGCTGTCTTCCGTATCAGAAGGGGGTTAGAAAAGGTACCCTCAAACAAAGAGCACTCCGATCGCCCAACGGTTGACCGTGACCGCCGGCGTATTATCCAATACGGTCGAAAAACATCTATCATCCAAAAGCCCGATGTAGCTTTGAGTACATCCACTGCGCGCAGCAGTGCTCAGAATCAGACATCAATGTCTTATTCACTGCGCCCTCGGGCTAGGCAAGCCCCTCACTGCCAAGTGAGTCAGACTTGAGTCATTGGCTCCGGGTAGGGTCCCCAAGAAAACCCTGTATCCTGTTGTCTCGCAGGTCAGACTTTTGAGTCAGAGACTCGGGGTGGGGTCCCTCAAGTCAACCCCCTTCCGCGGCATAAACGACCGGGAAGTATCAGAAGTTATCGCTCTCCCGACAGTGACATTATTAACCCAATACCCCCATTCTGCCTTCCATGTGCCTTCGGGCGATAATTGTTTTCTGAGGCCAAGACAACTGGTAAACATTGGCGCCTTCAATGTCCGCACTCTCCGACAAGTCGGTCAGCAAGCTGCTCTGGCTAGTACTCTCTCAAGTCTGGAGCTTGATGTGTGCTGCGTGTCGGAGTCTACGATTCTAGCACCGTTATCCATTTGAGCTCACCTCTAGATAACTGTCGATTCAAGCGCTTCTCTCTCAGGGTTTCTGGTGACGCCGAAGCTGAATCTCGTGGTCAAGCTGGAGTGGGAATCGCACTGAGTTCCAGAGCAGAGCAATGTTTGCTCGATTGGATCCCAGTGAACAGTCGCTTGTGCGCTGTCAGACTCAATACATCGGTAAAAGTCTGTCGACGCAAATCAGAAAGACGTTGTGTATTCATTATAACAATGCTCGATTTGGCTCAGGATTTCGAACGTCCTCCACGATGGACCGAGTCCGTATCATCAACATTGACAGCAATACGTCAGTGGTTCACTCTAATGCTTAATCGCCACATAACCACGAGGAAAAAACTTACATAGAAAGAGGGAAAAAGAAGGAGGAGGAAAGGGACCTAACTACTAAAAATAGCTACGTCTATATTCAAACATACAACATCAAGGCGCCTACACCTTGCAAACAAACAACCGAGCTGTAAGTGAAAGTAAGGCGTCATCAGCAAGACAGCTTCCTTACGGCTTTCACTGCCCGCATCATTAAGTGCACTCACTTCACAGACAACTCGGCCAAACAACGACAACATTCACGCCACTGAGCTCGATTAGCCGCCATCTCACCTAATGTCTCAAGTTACCGACTCTGTGAGTCGCGAGGTTCCCAGCCCGGGAGATGAAGTCAACCTGCAATGGCCAACCCCTTTAGTGAACGACTTCATTTTCCTAAACCAGGTCATCATCTGTCCACCTCGCACCTTGCGCCAGTCGGCCGCAGCGTCGGTAAAGAGTGCTTGATGTGGCAGACGACTGGC
>LOND01000447.1:136580-150205 GCA_014220965.1 Paragonimus kellicotti
AGAATGTTCATCCCACTTGTCAAGTCGGCGCGATTGACTGATGACAACTGAATCTACTTTTCCCCATATGGTCTCACACCGACTTGACGGCCAGCACAACCACGAATCAGGGAAAAAAGTCTTCTGCAATTCTCAGATAAAAAAAAGGCTCTTTCCATCTTTCCCGAAGATTCGACCAAGTGGTATTCACGGTCTTTGCTCAGACTTTTAGTCAGTTTGCATTTAAGTTCTCGACGGTTGTCAGCATACTCAGAAGCAGTTGGAATCGAGCGCTGTTTATTCATGAGATCTGTCGACGTGGCAGAAATCCAGTTCTGTCGCAACTGGATAACTCCTTCGGAACATACCTCTTCACACCATGCTTTCCGAGTTGCTGCGATTAGCTCCCAGTGTTCGTTAGGATCCCTCACCTGATTCGAACTGGACAATTTGTTCACCAATGCTTCCGGGCAAGTGTTCTTTACACTCTCATCGCTCGAATGCCAATCGAGGATTTTGCATTTACGAGCGCATGTCCTCTGAGCAAATGACAAAACGAAACGGACACGCACAACAGCATGGTCCGAGTCCAGGTGGTTGCTCCAAAAGGCACGACAGTCCTTAACAGAGTGGCACCACCTGTAACTGATCGTTATATGATCCAACTGTGTCCAAGGCTGAGAAGCACACAGAGGTCTCTGTGTAACACACTGCTTCCTCGTGTGTTGGAATGCGATGCTCGAAATTTAGAGACGATGGGGTGCGCACAGCTGCAGCAGTCTGTCGCATTGTCATTCGTGCGTTTGTTGCCCGGACATCACAACGATACTCCTCAGTTGCTTCTCTACGGGGGCAACGACGCCAAGCTGGTATTCAATCGCCTGCTAGTGATGATGTCTGAGTGTTTAGTTTGCTTCAGAAGGTCAACGAGGGCGTCATAGAACGCATCCTTGGTATCATCCGAACAGCTGTCTGTTGGAGCGTACGCCATGAGCTGTATTCAAACATTCAACATTAGGATGTCTACGTCTAGTAAACAAACAATCGAGCTATAGGTGAAATTAATTACCCTTTTTACCATCGTGTGTTGCTCCTTGAGAAAAGAACAGCTCCGGGCGCGCTTTTCATTATGTGTTTACTCTAACTGTTCCACGTAAGTGTGTGCGTTTCTTCTTTGTTCGTTTTTTTCGCAACACGTTACCTGTCGCCTCATTGTGAATCGTCAAGGTTCCAGAGCTTCAACAACCAGAGCATCCTGATTTTTCTGTTGGAAGCTTTTGCCTTCAGATTTCTAGTTATCTTTCTGTACATGTATCGCCGGTCACTGAGAAGGTATCACGTTCAATCCATTTTAGCGGAAAGTACGCGTGGTTGACCGACCTACTGAATATTATGCGATATCTCGTGCAACATCACATCATACTGACACCCAGAAGTGGTGGCATCGTTAGATTCAAAATGTGTACCTTCATGGTCAGTACACTAAGGTTGAACTGACTGCCTTCCTGAAAAACGCAGAGCTAAGTTAATACTGGCTATTTGCTTTGCTACAACAGGATGAGTAGTTTAGTGGGCAGTTCTGGATTTCAACCAGATGAAACGAAGTTTGCTTAGAAAGCTAACTGATTTTCAATTGATCTGATATCTCTACGGTTTTTCTTATTTTGCTGCTCAGCCAAAAACCACAGCTAGGGTGGAGCATCGTCAACTGCAGGATGCCATCAGCTTGATTGACTTTGACACTTGTCTACTACCTGTTGTCCAGGTTCTCAAACCGGACCATCATATCTCTGTCGGATCAATTTATGCTGTCCATTTCACGTGTGATAGCATATCTAGGGATTCTGAGATTTTCAACGGGAATAATGATTTTAGTCACAGGTTATAATATATCGTTATCTTTCTCCGATCCGGTGCTGTCAACCAGTGTTTTAATTACATCTTACCATCCCCAGTTTTGGCTTTTGCCGTCAGTTCCGCTGAGTACCTACGTGTGCAACCCTAACAATTGTGGGCAAGGTATTTTTAAGAGACCGGGGGGAGTCTCATCCATTGACTTCTCTTCCACCATTATACTATTACCAATAAGGAAATTATTTTGTGTTTCCTTCGCAATTAACAGATTATTGGTCCGCCATATACACCTGCCGTTTTAACCGCGAAGGCGTAGAAAGTCGATTAGCTCCAGCCGCCAAATTCCGGACAGATGAGCTTATGTGCTTTTCGTGTCTGTCCTTGCAATTGTCATTCTGATTGCCATGTTCCCAGTCACAAGTTTCTTGTATCAGTTTGGTCTCTGGATCCAAAACAGACGTGGACCTACGTGAACCTACGTCACACTTCGTACCTGTTTACCCTTAAGATCTCACTAGTGGTCCTCTGGTTCCCTTTGGCTATCGTGCTTCACGCCCTATGTCACTTGGGTTGACGTGATCGTTGGCTCTAAAACAGGTGTGTTTGATTACATGGACCGCCGTTGCGCTTGGTACGTGCCTTGCCTCGTATCCTTCAATAGAGGTCTTGTTCCTGTTGACTTCCAGTATCCACGCTACTGAAACTTGGTATCAACTTGATATCCGGGCCGAAGTTCGTGATTGGAAATAGATCCTATTGGGGTTGACCGAAATCAACAAGCCACCCGATTCATCCACTCTATTCCCTCAATCGTTTCGTCCTTTTTTACTTCTAAGACTTCCCTCCAGTTCTGGTGATTGATGGTCGTTTGTTGGCTCATTTAAAAGAGGCTAAGTTGCGACAGCTCCCACAGAATATATCGTATGAACAAACTTTGAGTTTGAATCTCGTGATATCAATTTTACTTAGCATGCGACAGCAAATAGCAAAATGCATTTGCTGGAATCCCGAAGGACACAGTGTTAAAGGAAATCTCAACCATATGTCCTAATTTAAGTGGTGGAGTAGTGCATCAAAAATCACATTTTTTTGCTCGATGTTCTAGCTTAGTGAGTTTGACAGAACTTGAAACTGTTTAGAATATGCTTGAGACGATGAACGCAGTCTGACTGATGCTAAGTGGAGCCATTTAGCACGTATACTGGTGCGTTATCGTTAATATCCTCAAGCGCAGTAATCTCCCTCTTTCCAGTCAAACCGGCTACAGACTTTAGACCAACGGACCGGCACTTATCGAAGGTCGCCGCAACCATGTGGACAACCTTGGTTACGAATGACCCGGTTGCCACTGGGGAATTTGGTGGTAAAGAGTTAGCAGGTGCAGCAAAGAACGTTAAGCCAGCTTTTGCCAGCTGAAGTTAGTGCCTAAAGAGCTCTGTGTACGCTAGAAGCATGCGAAGAGAAGCTATCTATTAATTCGACAGAGTGAAACGCTGTTGCTGCTTATATCGTTTCGACAGGTAATTATGTGGATTTCTGGCTACTGAATCGTCTTGTGTGGTGTGCTGTCAGGCCGAGGGAAACTTCTGGCTTGGACGCAGCTGATGGTTTTAATCCGAACGACCTACGCGATCTGGTGGAGATAATGAAGTCTAAAGTAGGGAAGTCGAGGCCCATAATGTCTTATGCCGTAGATGCCTCCATAATAACAACCATATTGACCAACCCGGATGTTCCGGATTACCCAAGTCCACATTCTGGGTGGAATTAGATCCTGCATCTAGCAAACATGTCGCGGCAGCATGTTTTTCAAATGCACGAAGTTGACATCTGGTTGCGAATGATAACAGTAGGCCTAGTATTAGGTAAAATCAATCGCTATACATATGAACTCAGTAGATTACCTAATGACCGCAAATCCAACTTATGTTATATGGATGGCCTAACATGAGATACTGGCTCTTCGTCCAAGTTGCATGCCATTCTATATTTACTCAGAAATACATTCTCAAGACCGAAACTTATGGCTAGTGGAAGAAAAGTTTGGTGTCTTCATGTGTGTAGTAAAGGAGAGCGCGTTGACCCCATTTGCACCACGCGAGTCAAAACACTTCCCAAACGATCTGGTACCAGGTATAGACCAGTACTTAGTGTACGATGTACGTAAAATAAAGATTTTAAAAGCAGTAACCATCAAGGCTAGTAGGCGAATGAACCTTTTGACCAAATCGCCCTTACGCACGAAATATACCACCTAGACAGTTGACTTATGTACACTCAATACATGACACGAATAACCGAATTCACTGGTGCACATATGAAACACACTATTCAATTATTTAAAAGTTGTCTAGCAGATCGTGGTTTTCACCAGATCATTACCAATAAACTGCTCTCGTTTCTGCTCCAAGGATATGAAAGACGAGACATCGCATCCCTCAGGGACATGATTGGCGGAGACTGTATCCGGACATTTTCATCAATTGTGCACTCGACTATTTAGCCTGTTAGTTTGCTAATGATGCAGTTAATAAAACATCACCAGTGACTTTCCTAAGGATTGATATCATTCGAGATATCGTTGATAAGTATACAGCAGTCGGCGATGAGCACTGCGAAATGATCAGTTGTGTACACGTAACATGCTATGCAACGAAACTGTCTAACTGTGGCAAATACCAAGCGCCTACAGAAGGTACGTGGTGCTCCTCTACTGCACAAGGGGCTGTCGTACTTCTACGACGGCTTACGCAGAATATATTTGGGCAGGACATGTCATGTGGAAAAAGCTGCACTGCTTTAGAGACCGTGGTATGTACGCTTAGCTTTTATCCGTAGCTATATATGTGGCTCGACACATGATACGGTGCTGACACGCCATCAATGAATATCTAAGAACACGGATAAACGCTAGTGATGACGAGACACTAGTGGGTGCAAGTTGCTGCTGAACACACTGGCTGGAACGTCGTCGGCAGTTGAAACGTGCAAGTCGGATGCAATTTGGAAGGGCCGGCATTGTATCCTGGTGTCCGTGCAATAGTGTCCGGGGCGCGCACAACTGATCTGTTTCGGACGCACCCCGGCCGAGTAGACGTGCCATTGTCATGAGAACATTAACAGTATGTGCATGAACGTTGTTAGATTGTATAATGATGTCGCCGGGCGTGAATGACGGAAATGACGATGTTCGTTAGCCAACTGCGAAGAAAATTTGCATTACCCTTTAAAAGAATTCTTGTTCGATTTTTCACTTTGCCCTGATAAAATATTCACGCACAGTATGCGATGAAGTATACTGATCAATAACCCCTTCACGTCATCAGCCTGATTACTTTAACCTCTCCCGGGTGATTATGTGAGTCCTACGAGGGCGGAGTATATGGAGCCTAGTGTGTAGTTAACTTGCATGAATACAGATGTTTGTTAACATTGATCGTTTCTTCACAGTCTATCCGCTGCATGCCCATTTACCCACATATCTAAGAGTACCAGGTGTCTGCTTTTGCTCACTTTTGCTTGGTTGCATGTTAAGGAGGCTGGATATTGTGTGTAGAAGATTTTCAAGCCTTCGATCTGTCCTTTCTTTACTTACAAATATTTGCCTTTCTTTTTCTATCCCTGTTCTACTGCACCCGATAAGGATAAACCGATTTTCGTGCATATTTCCAATCATGCGATCGTCCTCTCCTGAATCCTTAATTTGTTTCCGTTAACTGATCATTCCACCTCTTTTTCACGCTGAACTGATCAGCACAGTGAGCACATTTTCCTAATTTCTATCAACTCCGTTTACTGTTTTTCTTTCGTTCGTTCTAATTTACTCTTATTTTACACCCTCATGCATATAACTTCACAAATCGAAGTGGGTGAATCTTACGACGATCAACACACTTCGTTGAATCCCTCATATCTTGGACAACTTAACCCAAGAAATTTCTGGCATGTGTTGGCTCGCGTCTTATCTTCATTTATGGCTCGGTTGTTTGTATGCATACTGTAGTCTCCTTGATGTCAAATGTTTCCAGTATGGATCCGGCTGTTTTCGGTGGTTAAGTCCCCTCTACTCTCTTTCTTTTTCTTGGTTATGGTTTACTGTTTTCTTCATGGTTGTAGGGCAGCACGAACCATTGATGTATTGATTTATTTGGTGATGCTAGCTCACTACAGCTGTTTAATACCACGCACGATCACGCTATTACTACTGGATGGTATATCTCTAAAGTTAAGTCCCATGGGGTTGACCCCTCAAAACTGGTGTTGCCTAGCTGTTTTGTTTCGACCTTGCGATTTGGCCTATGCTAGTCTTCCGAACGGACAATGGAACCTCGCGGCCGATTGTCGTTGGTGCGCAAACGCGGCGCCAACATGGCGAATCCACGCTTAATTAGATAGATATAAGGTTTTATCCTATGCATTGGCTAATTAAACGGATGATGGAAGTGTTTCGGAAACTTCATAGCAGTGTCACATGCAGGAATGTACTGTTTCCTCTCCGGAGACGATAGGTCATGCTACCCAAATTGTGACGAGCAGTACTTCACGGACTACCTTCTACATGTTCAGAACTGAGTGTAGACACTGGTCCGCTGCTACTTATGCTGGCCAAATCGTGATGAGGATATCGATGTCTTAGTTATAGGGTGCTTGGTTTTCGAACGGGTTGAATGAGCTGTATAGACGGTAAAGATGAGTTTCAGTATGCAGCATCAACTCAATCCAAGGATGATTAGCTTCCTTTGCCATCTTTACATCAGCCAACACTGCTGGTAACAGTCCGATCAGCTGAATGCTTGAGCAAGCCTGACTCATGCATTTGCGAAACTTTCACCACAAACGTCGTCGTAGACTGCAGAATATCATCGACAAACAACCTCAGAAAGAAGAGCACCTCTTTACTAGAACCTAGAGGAAAGAGAAGAACTAAGATTTCCACCTAAGACAGAAGAAATCGAGGGGAAAATCAAAAGACAGTAGAATTGTAAGACTCTATTTGAAGGACGATCGAGTCCAACCACCGATATGGTGTTGAACTACTACCGCACAGACGTCGGCCTCGAAAAGGAACCGAGATGCTGCGTCGACTGGATGCAAACATTAACTTAAGGAAGAACAGGTGACTTGTTAGTGGCAATGATGTGAAATTATATCAAAAAAGCGAAAGAATGACTCCAGATAGATAAACTTGTTCTCACTGTTCTATCATGTTGTTCAATTCAAACAATTAAGTAGTGTGTCGTTCGTCTATTCTTTATTGTGGCGATTTTTCAAATAGATCGAATAATACAGACCTGCAACCAAATACGGAATGCGGGCCAATTTGGAGGAGAATACCAATCAGCTTGATTCCAGAAGCTGAAGGACAGTTAAAATAGGTACTTGGAAGAGAAACGATTCAACGGATAGGTCACCATTTGTCGTCACCATTACTGTCGACCACAAACGCAGGTGGAACCTACCGATTTTATGTGAACTTCAGATAGACGAATCGAGTGACAGTCGAGGATAGAGTCCCGCTGCTGCAAACGGAGGAGATCTATGCATGCCTGTACAAGGCTAAGGTAATACTTTCCATGAACCTGCGTCCTGGTTGCTGTTGCTTGCCATTGACACAAGAAGACAAAGCAAAGGCCACCTTTTTGTGAGTGGACAACAACGCAAATTCTTCAGTATGCCTTTCGGTTTTTGTAAAACTCCAGAGGCCTTCCCACATCTATTTTGTATTCGGAAAAGTCAAGAAGGAGTGGTCGTGTCTGGGGATGCTACCGTAATATTCTTCAATACAATGCCAGAACCCGCAGGAAGACTAGTATCAGGTGTACAACCAATCGACGCAACCGGCATAAATGTTAGCATTAATAAATGTCAACTCGGCTGCAGGACAATCGTCCCTTCGGGACACAGTCGTAAACAGAGGAATTCAACCTCTGTCAAGGAAACTGTCAATCGTTGAGAAAGTTTCTACCTGAAAATCGAAATTTTAATTAAGCTTCATTCTTGGAATGGTCGACTGCAATTCGAAATCTATAATTGGGTTCTTTCAAAAAGCATATCTACTATTTCAGGTGGCGAAAAATCGGATGAGATTCTTTTCGACTGAAGATTTAGGGATGACGTTCAATGGGATCAAACAGGAGGCTGTCTCTTATACACATCTGTGCTATACTGTCCCCAAACTAAATGTATCATTTGCGGTGTCTGGTGATGCAAATGATATGGGAATCGAGATCCTCCCCTTTTAACTATCAGGGACGATTGAGTGCGTCACTTGGGAATTGACGGAGACAGAGTGGAAGTACTGTAACCAGGAGGAAAAAATGTCTGACGGTCGTTTCGGCGCCAGAAGAATGAAGGATCTACCCGCTAGCCATTACCTTGCATGGTGAGACGGATCACGAATCCCTGTTCCAGCTGACGACGATCTTGGATCCACGCGAACGGCTGGCGCACTGGGCTTTTCGATTACAAGGCTTCAGTTTTACCGTCGGATTTGTTATTGATAGAACAAATGACTTACCTGGCGAACTGCCGCAATCACTACAGAAAAATAAGCTACTGATTGAAGTCGTACATGTGAACAGAGTGCAGATTGTTCGAAGAATGTTGGCCACTCAACAACAGTGAGCTCAGACACACGAAACTTTAAACATTTGATGACAAGAGCCAAATCTGTTGGAGCGTCTTCCGAGTCGAGTTGGTTGTTACACATCTGGGACTGGCCATATCTGGAGGGCAGACAATTCGTTGTTCACATAGATATGCGCGATGGATGATAACAGGGACAACTGCTCCTTATTTCGATCGACCATGTTGAAAACTTCCGAACTCCGGAAATGAAAGCAAAAGCAAAACTCGAGACACAAAGCAAATCACACTTTTTTGAGTTTTTGTAGGTTATTCTATAGACAAAGTGCATCAATAAATTAAGGAATTATTAGTGCGGAAGTCTCAGCTCTTCCTTATTGGCCGGTTTAACTTCCGCTTGTAGCCTCGTTTGTTTTAATCCGTGACTCACTTAAACTGCCTGTTTTACTCCGACGCTCGTCATAACAAAATCTAGTTCTACGTCAGAGTGCCATCCGGATTGGCCACTGCGCTTACATACCGGTTTGCTCGAGTTTTTGACGCCAATTGGCCGTAAACTGCCGCAAATCATTGGTCGATTTCTTATCAATGAGTTCGTTTAATGCAATCCATTTACAGTCCAGTGGGGAAACAAATTATGAAGTGTACCAAACTGGTAAACTTGTTACTCAACTTTAAAAAAATCGTCATTTTTGATATTCCTTTGGGTTATGACACTTATTTCGAAATACATGAATGATATGAACAAGGGAAAATAACATTTTAATCCACTTGTGCTTGAGTTCTCCTATTTTTCTGCTGCATTGTTCTTTGTTCGTTCCGGAAGTTGAACTCGTCTCTCCATGCTACCAAGGTGAACTTGTTATCCTCTATCTATTTGACCTTGCATAATTAACTCATCACAAGTAGACTTTCAACAATTACCTCGTAATCAATGCTCAGATTATAACATCCAAACCTAACGATTACTCATTAGTTGGTAATACGTTGCTATGCGTTTTCATCGAAGTAGCAAGTGTCAACTTGATTGTGAAGATCTTCTTCGGAGGTCACACGATTGTTTATTTAGTGAAAGCCAAGTAAACAGCGCATTTTGTTTCTTTTTCACCACTTGAGACATGCATTTCCCAACAGCCTTTTAATTGACTATCTACATCACTAGGTGGATGAAACTGAACCTGTCCTCCCTGTGTCTATTTGTCTGCGGGTTTCAGTGGTTATACTACTGTGTACACTTTTGCCTACAGTTCAATAGCGACGAGATTGCACGTTACGTGTGAACTTGAGGCTTACGTGAGATGTCTAACAAGTGTGGTAGTTTCTATCGTTTCGACTGTTCTGTGGATGAAAACAACAACGTTTCACACTGCTTGAAAAGTACGTTCAGTACGTTCCGAAACCCGAACGGAACGTTGAACTCACTAATTAATGAGGTTGCAAGATAATTGGGGGTTTCCCTTTCAAAGTATAGGTTTTTGTCAACTTGATTGCTTTACCTTTTTAATTTTGCCTATAACGCCTCTTTGCTTGCGGCCGTGATTTCCGTGAACAGAATAATTCGAAGGTTATTAGTGGATTTTCATCTCAAGCCAGCCTGTGATAAATAATCCGAGTTAATTCTGGACGAAAGAACTGAGATAGTAAACACCGAGTAGGTAATGTTCATGCTAATTACAAACTTGCATGTCTCGTCAAGCTCCAGAGTCATGTTAACCGGCAATCGTGCGTTCATTTGGTCAACTCAGTCTGCTTGATCGACCACTTTCCCATTGGGTTGAAGTTCCAATAAGAAGCATCCATGTTAAGTGTGGATCACATCATTTTTTTCCACCGTTACCATACCTTTGAATTAACCTAAACAACGTAAGCGAATAATGTGACTGTTATGGGCCTTCGAGTATGTTGGTGATCGAAGGCGAAGAGAACCTGCTTGTGAATGGCGTTGGCTGTATACCCCGATGCAGGCCGATTGAATGTGCTCAGATTCACGGGCTACATTTCAGGCGTCACGTATGTTCATGCTACTCATGGCTTTTGTGACCCAACCACCTTGAGGTGGTGTGTCCTCGGGTTGATGGGATTCGCTGTCTATTTTCTGGGTAACCGCTACACGAGCGCCTTATCAGTGTATCCAACATTGCCTGATCTTTGATCGAAATCTAGTACAAGACCTGGACACTCGGTTATTTTTGTCATTACTAATATCTCCCCACTTTTATTATGCAACTCCCGTGCTTTTTAACCAATGTAATTGGTTTCAGCGCTTGCCTCTGTACGTCCTGTTTCGGTTTTCATCTCTATAATAAATCCACTGAAGTATGCTGTAAGAAAACAGCACAGATTTCTTTTGGAGACTTATATTGAATTTATTTAAATCTCTTAAAACATTCACTTGTATCCCGTCTTTGTACACTCTGAATTTTGTCTGCCGCTTGCCATTGTCTACTTACCCTCGATTTTAGACGCATAATGTTGTGTTGATTTCAGATTGTTTCATTGATGATCATTTTCTATCTTTTCTGACATTTCTAAGGATCCCATTCATCCGTAACCATCTTGAATCGGCAATGCCTGTAAAATCATCCACTTTTCAATGAGCGCCAAGTCAAAACTGCGTATTGTTCGTATACAATACCTTACTACAGTTTGTAACTGATGCACCTAGTTTCAACAAAATACTATCCAGAAGCGAACCCGTTGCTGTGATCAACAAAACCATCAAGGAAACGCCTGATTATCACAATCAGTACAACTTTAGTCCGTTCTGTTTATGGTTATGATGTAAAACCTATCGGGTGATCTCCATTTTTTCCATTTTTGTCGTTATGTCCAACCTCTTGCAGAAACATGATGAGACCTTGACTCACTGGTAATTGTCTCTAAAAATCCTACTTCCATGCGCATTTGGTTTGCGCCTCTACAACCGCATTGAATATTGCAAAGTTTTATGTTGTTTCAGTCCATTTGTTCATGCCACTAGATCTTTCTATCGGTTTCGGAACTTCCTTGACTTTTTCATTCCTTTGTTCTTTTCTGTCACTTTGTTTCTTTCTATCGACGTTTCTTATTTTTCAAAAACTCTGACCAAATAACCCTCAAAACACTTACTTTTACCTGTCCTGTCTTTAGGTCGTCCATATGACCCTTTATTGTCCAGTCTGCCGTTCACCGCATAGTTGAAGTTGATACGTCTGGAGGGTTCTGTAACGATCACTGGGAAATTAAGGGTGAATTTTAGGCTATGTTCCTTACCTGGATACATGGTTTCTATTACCTGCAGCATATTTCCTTACCTGCTAGTGTTTCCAATGGGAGGCACCTACCAACTTTACTCAGAAAGGAGATGAGCGTCTTACTAGAGGCGTCTGCGAGCGGAATCCGGTGTTGTAAACATTCTCATGACATACAAAGTGTGTGGTGCGCATAAGTCGTATTTTTTACTGTTTAACAAACTGATCGTTAAACAAATTGAATTCTCATAGTTACCATTTGGGTCCTATTGGACATCTCAGTGTCATGGAAACTTCAGATTGTATCTCAAGTTTCGAACTTTCAAGAATGCATTCGAACTGAGCCAGCCGTGAACCTGGCTCAGTTTTTGACTACCACTTATATGTGATTGGCTGTTCATTCCGAGTTTGGGGTATTTGCCTTTCTGATTGGTATTGTGTTTGTTGAGATTTTGATCAGCCTTTGCACTAGTACACATTTCTCCGAATCCCTGCAATAATAATGTATTTATATTTTTCAGCTTCGCCGGCCGGTAATCTGATCTCATGATTGATGAGGTTAAACTGGAGCAACCCGGTCAAACTTCGGAGCAGATGACAGAGGAAACCTCGGTTACCATACCCCCTATTCCTGTGGTAGTTCCTATCCCCGACGTGCACCCTGAAACGATGCGATCACAATATGAAGCAGAGGAACCGTTCCCGATCAAAAAGTTGAAGCTGTCGTCCTCTGTGGTAAGTTGTTGTATCTTTCACATCTGATTCACACGAAAACCTCAATGATGGCTATCTTGGCTGTCAGATTTTGGGTTATTGATCAGTAGTTCACAATGTCCGCAATCTGGCGGTAATTGTTGGCAAGCATCTGACTGCAGTGTTTTTTTCATAAATTTAAAATCATCACAGAAGTTGAACAACTGTCTCACATAATCAGCGCTTTGTTCATCTTTTCCATCAGCTGACTGTTACCTTGGGCTCCACTGAATACCATCTTGAAACTATACGCACGCCAACTGATTTTTGTTTTGACAATGGAGTTCGAGGGTGCATACCGACCGGAGTCCCAGTATACCACGATGACCAGCCAAGTGTTTTCTAGTACCCCTCCAGGTTGCTGATTGGTTAACGCCCTTTGTTTGAAGGTGACCTTGATAATAACGTCAGTCTGCTTCTCTACGACTCAGAAGATACATATAAACTTTCTATTCAAATACGGTTGTCACCTCTAGTATTCTTGTACTAGGTGGACTGATTACGTAAGCAATGCGACAGTCATACCATTTCCGATTTGGCAGCCGGTGACCGAAGTATTAAAAGTGTAGTCTGCGTTGGTTGCGTTACGTGCTCCGTATATTTACAGAGTGTCTATCACCTGCGCATAGCTCAGTGATCCGCTAAATTCGAAAGAAAATCGCGATCTCACTAGACGAAGCGGTTATTACGGACTATAGAGGCAATGACCCTCCTCTACTGAGCAAGGTTCTGGACCGTGTGCCTTTCTCCATCATCTATGGAAATCGTTCTCCTATTTGACAGTTGGTCACAGTCGATATCTGCAGAATTGCTGATTGGGAATTTTGCACTGCCTTGTGAATCGAGAATTTTAGCTACAAGATTTGGTGGGCCCTGACAATTTTTACGATCGCTCCCTAACCGTAAGCAGCAATCGCGTTAACTGGAAAAATATGTACGGCCAATTTACTTTATGTAGTGTTGTCTTTGTATATTTACTAGACTGTGTCAGATACGTCTATATATGTGTATACCTCTTTTATTCAGCGACACGTACTTCCCATTGCTTGCTTGTTTCTTTCATGTAAATGTCTTCACATTCACCGCATTTGCGTTAACACCATCTGTCTGTTAGCCCATAGAGACTTAATTCTTAGGATACATCCTCAGTCATTCTGTGTCACTATCTGACCGATATAAGGCTTTGATGCCACTCTCGTGCAGAACGGTGCGAATTTTTTCAGA